>PVIA01005665.1:0-110813 GCA_004024845.1 Tonatia bakeri
TTGTGTGCCTAGGGTCCGCCCACTGCAGTCTTGCTTCCCCCGGAAGCCTCACGTGCCCAGTCCCAACACTCTCTGCCTGGCTGCCCAACTCCACCCCTCCTACAGGTCTGGATGAACGTGTCTATTTTAACTCCTTGGTTGTCCAACTTCCATACAGTTCAATTTTCTGTCAGTTCTGGTTGTTATTCTATTTCTAAATTGTTGTTGTCCCTGTGTTGATTGTGCGAGGAGGCACAGTGTGTCTACCTATGCCTCCATCTTGGCCAGATCATAGGGCGGTTTTGAGGAAAAAGATGAATATATAAAGTGCTCAGAAGAATGCATGTGTACCTGCTATATATAAAAGTAGCTAATATTTTTATTAGTGGAACAGAGTATCTTTAACAGACTTCACAAGTGAGAAAAACAGTTTTAGGAGGAGAGTAATCAATAGCACTAAAAGTTTCTAGTTTTGCATTCAGTGGAGATACCAGATAGTATGGATTGGGGTTGCAGACAGAGACAGGGTTCAGGCTCTTGGTGGTCCTGAACAAAGAATTGAACAGTCTACACAGAGTTAAGTGAAGCAAGAGAGATTTATTAAGAAAAGTACACATCCCAAGATTCGGGAGTGGGCCACCTCTGACCAGAGAATGGCCCCCTTCCCGAAAGGGTGCAGGCTTCATTGGGTCCTATAATTCTCCTTGATTGTTCACGTGGGGAGGAAGCTGCAATGCTAATTTAGGATATTGAGGCAACAGTACAACTGAAGCTCTAGTGTGCAAGTGTAGCCCCTTGCCAGGTGTCTCAAGGGGATTCTCAGACATCAGGATGCTGATGACAGCTGCACAGTCTCAGGACTTCGTCATTCCTATTCTATTTCTGTCTCACTGGGACCCTGGGGGAAAGGTTTCCCTCTGCTCCTCACACCCATCTCATCTCCCACCAGGCCTCCTGGTTCCTTTTATGGGCCAGGCCCTTCACACTGCTGTTTGCTCAGCGTGGAAGGGCACAAAGTCTGGACTCAATAAATATTTAATGATTCAGTAAATGAATTTGGTAGTATTTTAAGTGGAAGTAACAGCTAAATCGCTGGTAACCTATGAGGCTGCCATGTCGGGTGGGCAGTCATGCCCCAGGTCTATAACTTCTTTAGTAAAAGGCTAAGCCAACCCTATCTACTTTTCTTGTGCAGCTAGGCTAATACATATTTGAAACGCCAGATGTAATTCTCTTTTCCAGATCCCTCAAAGGCATAACCACCCTCAAGAAAGCACATAGTCTTGTTAACCCTACTGTATTCCAGTCCTCACCTTACTTTCTCTCACTGTCACAAAACCTTCCTTTCATGCCCTCCTTTATTCCAAATGTATAAAAGAAACTTCAAAACTGTTATTCTCTGGAGCATTTGAGATTTTGCTTCCCAACATATGTTGTCAGTTTGGCTCACATAAACCCTTATAAAAATTCTCTGTAAGTTTGGGTGTTTCTTAAGTCAATGCATGTAAGAAAGCATGACCGAGGTAAAAGGTACAGAAAAGAGGAGCCAACAAACACAAAATATGAGGAGAGGTAACAGGGGCCTTTGGAGCAAAGTTTTAAGGAAATAGGTAACAGCACATTAAATAGCTCAGAGGCCAAGAGGGTGAGCATTGAGAGAATTCCTGGATTTGGCAATAATCTCAGGAAGGAACTCTGAAAAAGCAATTTTCCCTGAAGTTGGGAGGAACAGGGGATGAGGGTAAATACTAAGGAAAATCAGTAAATTTATGTAGGCTACTTTACCAAAATATTTGATAAGGAAGAGAAGCAAGATCCAGGGAACGTGATTTTAAGGACAAACCCTGTTTTGGAGGTTTCTCTGGTAGAAGAAGAGTAAGGAAGCAGCAGAGGTAAACAAAAGAGGTACAAAGAGGGAATAAAAATATAAGGCTAGGTCCTGGAGACACTGTGCATTTCTATTTCTGCTGTATTATAATGTCCAGTGCTTTTCACACACATTATCTTATCATCCCCCAGCTCTCTGATGGATACAGCCTCTTCTCCAGCGGTTCTCAAAATTGAGGTCCCTATACAGCAGCATTAGCATGACTACGAACTACCGTAGTTAGAAACACATATTCTTGAGTCCTACACTGTCTTGGACCCCCTCGAGTGGGGTCCATGGCATTGTAGCTGAAACAAAAGAAATTCACACGGGCTACCAAATCCTGTGGAAGAAAACAGGGCCTCTCTCTCAAAGGGAGCAAAAGCCTCAGCCCTTCCTCCAATGAGCTTTTATTGTCTTACTGGGCACATTACAAGAAGGTCCTCATTAACTACGCACAGGCTTGCTTTAGGTGGTTACCTTATACAGAAAACAGAGGATGCTGATAATCACATCACAGAAGAGGGATATTTGCAAATGAAAAGACACAAGTGGTTGAACTGGTTACACTGGTTCTCGGAAGGTTTACGGTGGTTTTTAGTAAGTTTCTTTGCAGTAAATGTTTGCCACTGGGGGCTGTGCCCACGCCACGCAGGATGGTCTATCTACTACATCACACCCGATCTTCATAATCTCTGAGGGTGAAGCCGAGCAATGTACTTTTAAATGTCCCCCAGGGGATTCTGATACTCCCCAAATTCCCAAAACTACCACACTCAGGAGAAAAGGACAGGCGACTACCGCAAGGAGACTACTGGCCACAGTCCGAGATTAGAATTCCTTCCTAAGCCCTCCAGGGGGGCTCTTCCTCGCTCCTAAGGAGGTAGTGCACGACCCCACTTGCCAAGCACCATAGAACAATGTCGCCCCGTTTTGGACTTAGTCTGAGCTAGTTCCACCAGCCCGGGGGAGCAGAGGCCAGGCCAGGCCAAGAGGAGGAACCTTAACCCAACCCAGCACCCACCAACTCCACGTCCAAACCGCTACTACCACCGTCGCCCCGCCACGCCCTCTAGCTTCGACTTCCGGCGGAAGAGGAGGGGGCCGCGGGGGTTAGGGACTGGAGCTAAGGTCTCCGACTTCCTCGAGACTGGTGAGGGTGATGGGCGACTTTTGTTCTAACCCTTCCATGTGCTAAGAGGCCGGATAACGGCGCCAGGAGAGAACGATAGGCTAGTCCAGGATAAGTGTCCGAGAAATCTGCAATTCAATAATGGAATAAAATAAAGCTTGAAATTCTTCCTTCCTACCTTTCCCTACTTTCCCATCCCTAGCCCCAGGGAAGGGAAAGGCGCAGGCTCCAGTCCAGGAGAGGGGCGGGGCAAGACGCTAGAGGAAGAAATCTCGCGATAGAGGACCGGTGGGGCGGGGGTAGCACCTCTTCCCTCCTCCTGGCGTTAGTTCCGGTCACAGAGGAGAGACCGCCGCAGTTGTCGCCACATCTGGAATTTCTGGCCCTTTTCTCTTCGCCTTAAATTCGGTGAGCCTTGGCGCCCTCTTGTCTGGGGTGGAGGTTGTGGCCCCTCATCCCCTGGTAGAGAGGGAGGGAGACGGCGGCCCTGTGCGGCCCTGTTCCTGCCGGGTTTGGATGGGCCCGAGGGGAGGCCGCCGCATGAGGTTGGGCCGGGTCCGGAGCCAGTTTTCCAGGGCCGGGGCCACCGCCTCATCAGGGAAGCCAAGGGGTGGTGGCCCGGGCCGGAACGTGGACCCCAGAGGTGCGTAGAGGCGGTGGAGGCAGTGCCAGAGACAGGCCCCCCTCCGTCCCTGCCCGGCCTGGGTAACAAAGCCACCGTGGCCTCTGTTGGGTGATGTACGCGTGGGGGGTTCCTGCGGGCGGGGCGGAGGAGCCGCCACCACCACTACGGCTGCCTCCACCGCAGCTGCTTTCGCTGGAGGGCGGGCGGATGTACGGGGCGGCTGGGCCCCCGGCGCGAAGCGCCTCGGCTCCTGTGGTCCGCTCTTTGCGGCGGACACCGGCAACGGGGTCAGTAAAGAAGGGGCTGCCGAGAGAGGTGTAGCCCCTTCGGCGCCTCCCCGTGCAGAGGGGATCCTGGGCGGAGTCGCGGGTTGTCTGTCGTTCCGGCGGGAGGCACAGGAAGGGTGTGATTAGGCAGACACGTGCCCTTGGAAGAGGGCTTGAATCTGTGGGGTATGGGCCAAAGGAGGCTAGGCCCGCTGATAGTTAATTTTGCAGGCAGGGGTGGTGAAGCAGTTGGTGGGATCACAGGTACGACTTAAGGGAAGGGTTTCTCAAAAGAAGGTATTCGTCTTTTGACAGCATCCCAAAATTGCCCTGCACGATTGACTAGGTGGTAATTTCTGTTAGCCTTTAGTGGTGCTTAAGTAGTGCAGGGTGTTAGCGAATTTGAAGAGGAACGAGGAAGAGACCCGAAAATGTTTATGGTGGGTGATTTGCCACCAGTCACTGGCTCTGTAAAGTCACCCAGAAGTGTACTTAACATTACATCTTTCAAGGGTTTCTTGTAGGGCAGGGGTGTCCAACCTTTTGGCGTCTCTGGGCCACACTAGAAGGGTTGTCTGGGCCACACATAAAATACACAAACATTAACGAAAACTGATGAGCAAAAGAAAAGATTTTAAGTAAATTTACGATTTTGTTGTTGGGCTGTGTTCATAGCCATTCTGGGCTGCGGGTTGGACACGCCTGTGATGGAGGGGAAATGCAAGTTTTGAAATTCTGTTCATGAAAGCGAAAGTAATTACTTTTGCCTGTTCAGGTATATTGTCAAGACAAAGCGAGTGTTCAGTTGGTTGTACATGTGACTAGAACAAGGTTTGATGCTTTGTTTTTGAAATGAATGTCATGGCACTGATTTTTAAGGCCTTATTTTCTTTTCCTAGGGTGTCTTTTATGAATAATCAAAAGCAGCAAAAGCCAACGCTATCAGGCCAGCGTTTTAAAACCAGAAAAAGAGGTAAATTTATGTTTTAAAAATATCTCTCTTCAAACCTCTAGAATAACTTTTATATCTTGGGTCTTCTGACTGGCAATTGCTCAGTACTAAAACCTTGAGAAAATACCAGGAAGGAACTTGAATTTCTAGTTGATAAACCCTTACTATTTCTAAGTAATTTTATTTGAAAAATATGAGTTGAATTTTTAGTGGCAAATTTCATTTAAGCAAATTTTTGCTTGAAAGAAAAGGTTCAGTTGTAAAAAGAGCTCCTAATGTGATCACTAATTTCACCCGAACTTCATGTAGATTCCTGCGAGGAAAATCAGACTTGACCCATGGAAGTTAATTATGGAACAGAGTTCACATTGTAATATTTTGATTTTTTTAATTAAATATTTCTCATAGGCTTAGTAAGAAAAGCACTAAAATTATATGGATGACTTCTGTATTTATGGGCATTTAGATGAATTTTGAATTGTGTAGTGAGGCACTACTACACTAGTGATACAAAGTTAAATGAGATGTGGTCTCAGGTGTATTTTGTATCTGACATAATATGTTCCCCACAACTTCTTGGTGTTGCTCAAAGGCACATATCAACCTTATTTCATATGAGACTTTAAGGAAAAAGAGAATTGAGTCAACTAATGGCTATAAATTGTGTTTTTCTACTCCTGGTAGAGATACTTTGAGATGGGTATTACAGAATCTTTTGTAATCTCTAACTATAGTCTCCTCATAGTGGAGAGACCAAAGAGTGATTTGTTGCAGATTCATTTACATTTAAGCCAGTAGATTTTTCTCAAAAGGAGGAACAGAAGTTGGAAACCAGAGCAATTTAGGAAAAACAGGGAAGAGTCTGTATCCTAGAATATGTGGATTACTGGCATCACCTTTATTTTATTGTTAGCATCAGAGATGTCACTTCCCCGCTTCCAGATTGAGATCACTCCTTAGGAGATGCCCTCCAGTTCTTGACTGGGTCTTGGGTAGGGTGAACAACCATCCTAATTGATCTAGGACTGTATAGAGATCCCAGGACACAGGCCTTTCAGTGTTAAAAACAAGAAAGTCCTGAGGAAAATAGGGAAGAGTTGGTCACCCTCATTCTGTGTGATACAAGATAGTTACTACTCTTAAGCACCATTTACAATAGGAAAATTTATGCATAAAGAATGAAACTATTTGCTCAGACAGTCAAACGGTGGCAATCAGGATTTGGATCAGGCATTTTGACTCAAGAGCACTTGCTCTTAGCTACTAGTCTTGGATTTCTCCAGCCTTCAGTTTTCCTTTATAGTGGGAACAAAAAGATCCACCTTCCAAGATTGCTACAAGGATTGAAGCAAAAGATTTACCGTAGTTTCTGTCATATTGGATCTTTAATAAGTATCAAAGGAGTGGAGTTTTTTTTTATTAATTTTTTTTTTAAAGCATACAAAGTGTTAGGGGTATTTAAAGAAAAGAATTAACAGCTCCAGTGTTTGGACAAAATTTCACTCAGGGATAAAATTTGCCTGAGGTTTGGAGGTTGACCTAAATTTCAGAAAAGCCCAGAAGCAATGGAAGAACATTCCAGATAGAAATTGTCCCCTGGTAGTAGGAACACACTAGTTTATTCAGCTCATTTAATGAGACTTACGTGAAAAGATAGTGGAAGAATAGCTATACAATTCTGTGCTTAGGCAATCCTGCCTTAAACTAGTGGAGGGGAACTTGCACAGGACATGTGTTTAGTCTCCTGTTTATTTGCTAGTGTTCCAGGTCTTGGGTAATCTAGCTGTGTTTGTTTTTCCAGCTGTTGAAATAAATGAAATTGTAATGAATGTAATTAACTTATTCAGTGATTATAACTTCATAACGTGGTGGTTTCCTGGTGTTTTGGTAAGCCTTTTGAAACTAAATGTTTTGGGGTTTTCCCCTCAGATGAAAAAGAGAGGTTTGACCCTACTCAGTTTCAAGACTGTATTATTCAAGGCTTAACTGAAACTGGTACTGATTTGGAAGCAGTAGCAAAGTTTCTTGATGCCTCTGGAGCAAAACTTGATTACCGCCGATATGCAGAAACACTCTTTGACATTCTGGTGGCCGGGGGAATGCTGGGTAAGTGTCTGGTTTTGTGGGAAGTGTGAAGAAGATTGTTAGAATGCAGAATATGAACTATTTGACAAATTAAAATTAATTTCAGCCTTTGTTTTTAATATGACTACTGGAAGATTTGAAAATACACTGTATGGTTTACATATTTCTGCTGTACAGTGCTGCTTTAATGTAACTCCTACCTTCAGCAGCTCAGGATGTTTTAACAGAATGTACTACTTAGTTATATATCTTCAAATGATGATGGTAATTTCATTTCCGTAGCTCTTATGAGGTATTTCAAAATATTTTATGGCAATATTGTCTTAACCCTCACCACCAAGCTGACAGAATTAGAACTCCATCAGTATGTAGTATGCAGAGTGGAGGCTCAGAAAGGCTTCAGTGACTTGCATGCAGTCAAACAGTTGCTCAGTGATTGGAACTAGGAACTTAACATATATTCTAGTGCCTAGACAAATGAATTTCTTTAACTGTATTACCAGTTCATAATGAAAAAAAAAATCTACTTACTATTCATAATACTATCAATAATCCTATTTATAAATTTTTTTAAACATTTACTAAGTAGATTTTTTAAAATATCCTGGAGAGAATAATGTGATGAACTTTTGATCTGTTACCTAACTTCAATAATTATTAACAATTTCATCCCCCTTCCCACATATTTTAAGAGGTACATCAGACATTTTTGGTCTATAAATACTAAAAATGTATCTAAAAGATAAAGTATGTAATCTGTGGATATTTATAGCCAGCCTCTTTGGAAGCTTGAAGGGAAGTTTTCTATATGTAAAATTACACACCAAAACCAACTTGAAACATCTCCACTTGGGTGTCAGATTTCACACTAATGATTGAATGGCTAATGCAGTAAGTTTCATGGAGTTGCTAAAGTGGGTTATTTTATTCCTGTATATAGTTTCACTTTTTCCAAATGTATTGAAGCAACTTAGCCATGTTCCTACTGAGAAATTGCTTTCAAATCATCTGTTAGAATTTTTATAATTTTATTTTATCACAGAAAGTAAGAATGAAATGATTACTAATTTTAATTGAAGGTCACTGCAAATTTTTTGTAAAATATGCCTTAGCCCCAGGTGGTACATTGGCAGATGACATGATGCGTACAGATGTCTGTGTGTTCGCAGCACAAGAAGACCTAGAGACCATGCAAGCATTTGCTCAGGTAAATAAAACTTGACATAATAATTTTGGTTAGCTACCATCTCACTGATATTTAAGAAAGAGTACTTTCAAGAGGGTGCAGGAGATTTAAGGAATTTGAACTGAAGGTTTAAGACAGTGCTCTTGGTGAAATATGATAAATTAAAAACTTCAAAACGTGTTGAGAAAAACAATTAGAAAAAGATTGAGTTAGCTCTTCCTATTTGTCCCTCTGGAATTAATCCATTAGAAAAAAAGTCAAACTGAAAAGAAAATCGTTTCCCTGTCATGATTTCCGTCATGGAGTTACTTTGCACATAAGTTTTCAAAAGGTGAGTGAGTTATAAGCAGATAAGTTTACCAATCAGAATCTTAACTTGAAACGTTTCCCTGTCATGATTTCCGTCATGGAGTTACTTTGCACATAAGTTTTCAAAAGGTGAGTGAGTTATAAGCAGATAAGTTTACCAATCAGAATCTTAACTTGAAGCTTTCATGTATACCAGTAGGTATGTTTGCATTACAGTAAGCAAAGAATTCCAGTGTATCTAACAAATACTATTATTGATGTCATTATGAAGATGTAACTATTTCGTGATCTTACTCTGTTAGTATTCTACAAATGGGTAAATGACTTATATTTGAGCGATAATTAGTCTTTGCTTTAATACTGGTAGTAAAAATTTGTTGCAGGGTGCTATTAAAGTGTTAACAGTATTGCATTGGTACATTGCAGGGTTTGGGAATGGATGGACTCTTCCCATGCTAATTTAAACAGCCTATAAACATATCTAGTGAAAGGTTCACTTCTTTGTCATTCTAGAGATGCCATTGGAGGGATCTCATTGGCCCTAACCTAGATCTTTTTATTAGGAATCTGTACACAGGAAATCATCATTAAATTTCTTTACTATTCTTCATAGGTTTTTAACAAGTTAATCAGGCGCTACAAATACCTGGAGAAAGGTTTTGAAGATGAAGTAAAAAAGGTATGAGGAGCAATATGTTTTGTGGAAGACAGTAGGTTGAGGTCAAAGAATGGAATGTTAAAAGCTAATTTTGCTGCAGATTTAAGATAATTTTAAGTGTAACTGCCATTTGTACTTGTTAATCACTTCCCCTTTTCACCAGTCGCCATCAGGTGACCATTAATTTGTTCTCTGTATTTATCAATTTGTTTCTGTTGTCTGTCTATTTTGGTTTTTTTAGGTTTCTACATATAAGTGAAATCGTATGGTATTTGTCTTTCTGATTGACTTATTTCACTTAGCAAAAATAACCTCTAGGTTACAGGTAGCAAACACAAGGCCTGCGGGCCGAATCCCACCCTCCACCTTGTTTTATCCAGCCCAACACCTTGTTTCTACCTGGTGGAAGTGCTGAGCTCCTTGCCCCTAGTTAAGGAGTAGTTACATTTATACAGTCTTAAAATTATATTTGGCCCTTTGAAGGCAACCGCAAGGCTGATGTGGCCTGCGGTGGAAATGAGTTTGATGCTCCTGCTCTAGGTCCATCCATGTTGGAATTGGTAGGATTTCATTCTTCTTTTTGTGGCCAAATAATATTTCATTGTATATATGTACCACAGCTTTTTTTTTTATATCCACTTGTCTATTAATGGGCACTTGGGTTGCTTCCATATCTTGGCTATTGTAAATAATGCTGCAGTGAACACAGGAGTGTATATATCTTTTTGAATTAATGTTTTGGATTTCTTAAGATAAATACCCAGGAGTGGGATTGCTAGGTCATATGGTAGTTCTTTTTGTTTCTTTTTCTTTTCTTTAATCCTCACTTGAAGGTATGTTTATTGATTTTGGGGCGGGGGGGGGAGACATTCAAGTGAGAGAGAAACATTGATCAGTTGCCTCCTGTATGCGCTCCAACCAGGAATCAAACCAGCAACCTTTTGGTGTGTGGAATGATGCTCCAACTGAGCCACCCAGGCAGGGCTGGTAGGGTTTTTTGTTTTGTTTTGTTTTTGTATTTGTATTTGTAGTTTTTTAGAGGAGCCTCCATACTGTTTGAGATTATTTTATTTTTAAATTTTATTTATTGATTTGGGGGGTGGGCATTAATTCATTGTTCATCATTGGTTGATTTTTATATGTGCCCTGACTGGGGATCGAACCCACAACTTTGGTGTATCAGGTTGATGCTCTAACCAACTGAGCTACGTGGCCAGGGTTTTTGAGATAATATTAGATACTTAGGTAGGCTGTCTCTGAAATGTAGTTTGGGGGTAAATCATGTAGTTTAATTTGCTGTACTTAGCCCCGTGTCCAAACAATGGCAAAAGCCTAAAATTCAAAGTGGGGTTTGTTCAGAAGATTAGAGGGTAGAGGACCAGAGCTAAACACATTGAAAAAGAAATTTAACATGCTTGCTATTTGAGTCTTAGATATACTGTATATAGGTGCGTAGAAAAACTGGTAATGCTTTTAGTAACATTTATAGGGTATCAGACACTATTCTAATTGTTAATTCATTTACTGTTTACAAAAACGCTGTGAAACAAGTTTTATCAGCATTTTACATATAAGGAAACTGAGGCACAGAAGTTAATTTGAGTAAGATAAGTCAGTTAATGAGTATTATAATTGAGGCAGAAACTTGGGTGGTAGTCTAGAGCCCATACTTGTCACCAATATAGTATGTTTTATTGCTTCCCTTTGTATAATACAATTGCTCTTTTAACCCATAACTTTCCTTTTATAGCTGCTGCTGTTCTTAAAAGGTTTTTCGGAGTCGGAGAGGAACAAGCTGGCTATGTTGACTGGTGTTCTTCTGGCTAATGGAACACTTAATGCATCCATTCTTAATAGCCTTTATAATGAGAATTTGGTTAAAGAAGGTAATTAACCTTTAGTAAAGGATAGTCTTTAGTTGTCTGAGGGTAGGATAGATAAGAGCATGAAAGATGAACTGATACAGGATATAATTTATCTAGGTTTGACCTGTGTAATAGTGTTTTTAACTATCCTTAAATTGAGTAGTTTCATTTATATTCATTAGACATTTATTGTATACTTTTGGCATCCAGAGTTAACGGCTTGCTATAGGCATACAGCAAATATCCAGGGTCCAGATGCAAAGTAAAAAAAAAATAAATTCTGTGGTAACTCAGAAGATGAGTTCCAATTGGGAGACTTAGAAACTTGTTTAACAGAAAGTGCCACTGGGAAAAATATCAAGCTGAAAAGGGAAATAAGTCCCTTATATTGATTTCCATAGTTAAATTATTCTTTAGAATAATAAAAGGCTAACTTCTTTATTTTACTAAGAGTACTGAGTGTGTAACATGCATTATTTTAATTCTCACAATAACCCTGTCAAGTGTAAGAACTGTTACATTCATTTTATACATTGGTAAACAGTGTAAGTAACTTGACTAAGAATACATAACCAGCAAATGTTAGAGTAGAGAAATTGGAGTTAAATGGTAAGCAGTAGCAGAAGGAAGTCCAGGGGTAAGTGTGTGGATAAAGCAATCCTGTGTGGTTGAACTATGGAGGGAAGAAATGGAGAGATGCAGAGGTTGAATCCAGGATGTAACTTCTGTTAAGTGTGCTCTTTTCTTCCATAGGGGTTTCAGCAGCTTTTGCTGTAAAGCTCTTTAAATCATGGATCAATGAAAAAGATATCAATGCAGTAGCTGCAAGTCTTCGGAAAGTCAGCATGGATAACAGGCTGATGGTTTGTAACTTCTTTCATTTTTTTCTCATTCTTGCTCGGAAAGTGCAATAGGGAACTTTGTCGTTTTTAACCTATGAAGAAAAGAAGTTTTTCTTAATCTGATTTAAAGATCATTTATTTACATTAAATTCTCCTTTCAGGAACTTTTTCCTGCCAATAAACAAAGCGTTGAACACTTCACGAAGTACTTCACTGAGGCGGGCTTAAAAGAGCTTTCAGAATATGTTCGAAATCAGCAAACCATTGGAGCTCGTAAGGAACTCCAGAAAGAACTTCAAGAGCAGATGTCCCGTGGTGATCCATTTAAGGATGTAAGATATTTTTGTTTAAACTGTCACTATATGGCCAAGTTTCTGGCAAAGAAAAAATTTTAAGTATTTCACCAGAGTGGGCTTTAATAGCTGTAGAATATTATGCTGGGGCTTTGCCTCTGTCTTTTTCATCCTTAGTGCCTTATTGGTGTCCAGAAATTGTCATACTTGGGGATTTTGTAGGGTGTAAGCTAGTGGACAGTCCTGTTTCATCTCAGTCCTTTTCTAGCCAGTTTGCCTATGTGTAAACTAAGGTTTGAACTAGAGATCCACCCTTCCAGTTCTAAAAGCTCTTTGATTATATGTGGTACACATGTGGTGGTTGCTGCTTGCATGGAAAGGTCTTTTCATGCTTTTGTATAAGTTCTAAGTTTGATATATGAAATATGTACATACATAACATACATACATACAATTTCCAATAACTAAATTTGGGTTCTTTTACAGATAATTTTGTATGTCAAGGAGGAGATGAAAAAAAACAACATCCCAGAACCCGTTGTCATTGGAATAGTCTGGTCCAGTGTAATGAGCACCGTGGAATGGAATAAAAAAGAAGAGCTTGTAGCAGAGCAAGCCATCAAGCACTTGAAGGTATTAGATCTGTTCTCTAGCCAAACATTCTGCTTCTACATTGGGAAAAGTAAACTGTTACTGTGCTTTTTTCTAAGAGCATTTATTGCATTTGTGGTTTCTGGGGATAATTTACCAGTAAATAGACAACATACTAATTATTGATACAACCTTTAAAAAGTCTGACTTGGACTTTGGTTGGTTCACAGGTTAAAAATGAATACTTGCTGGAAAGTAGCTTAGGCCTGCAATTTGGTGTTTGCTTTTGGGAAAATTGGCAAATTAGAAGCATTTTCTTCTCTTTCCTATAAAATATTAAACATTGTATTGACAGTTATCTGGAATTCTTGATGCAATTGCTTATTTGATATAGATGCTTAGCAGATTTTTCTGCTTCACTACTTTTTTTCCACTAAATAGATATAATTCACAGTGGTTGTGGAAGATGAGTTATGTTATATATTTCAGAAATTTTATAATGGATGGCCAGCAGAATGAGTAACTAAATCTTTTCTCCCCTTCAAAAGCAATACAGCCCTCTCCTTGCTGCCTTTACTACTCAAGGTCAGTCTGAGCTGACTCTGTTACTGAAGATTCAGGAGTATTGCTATGATAACATTCATTTCATGAAAGCCTTCCAGAAAATAGTGGTGCTTTTTTACAAAGGTAATTTAAAATTACAATTTTGTGAACACAAAATTCTGAAGAGTGGTTGTCTAAACACCAGCTCCCTAAAATATTTTACCCTAATCACGGAATTGAATTGACTGCCATTGAATTGGGTGCTTTTTGTTTGTTTGTTTTTTTGGTGTTTTTTTTTTTTGTTTGTTTGGGGGTTTTTTTGTTTTTTCTTTTTTAAAGAATGGGGCCCTGACCAGGTAGCTCAGTTGGATGGAGTGTTGTCCTAATATGCCAGGGTGTTTGGAGTTTGATCCCCATTCGGGACACATAGAGGAATCAGCCAATGAATGCATGGATAAGTGGTGCAACAGATTTGTTTCTTTCTCTCCTTTCCTCTCTCGGTCTAAAATCAGTATAATAAAAATTTAAAAAGAAAGAAGGGTATGAACTCCCAAGTAGTCCGTGCTTCAGTGATTATCAGCTTGTGATTAGGTTTCTTAAAAGTATGTGTGCCCCTACTTGCTGCCACTTAGATTATTTAGAAATAAATCATAGAAATAATTATTTAATTATTAAATTATTAAATTTTTCCAGTATTGATCTGTGAAGTACATGGACTTTTTTTTTTCTTTTTTAAATAAAACACAGTGCCATTTTCATACCTAAAAACAAATCAGCCCTGACTGTTGTGGCTCACTGGTTGGGCCTCCCACAAATCCAAATGGAAAGGTCGCTAATTCGATTCCTGGTCAGAGTACATGCCTCTGTGGCAGGTTCAGTCCCTAGTCTCTCCGCTGTTGGGACATGTGTAAGAGGCAGCTGATGGATGCTTCTCTTTCTCCCTCCCTTCCCCTCTCTCAAATTAATATATATATTTTTAATTAACAAATTAACAAACATCCCTGATGATTTCTCAACCTTGGTACTACTGATATTTTGGGCCAAATAACTGTAGCTTGCTTTTAGATTTTGTTTATTTTTTAGAAGAGGAGAGAGGGAGAGAAACATTGATGTGTGGTTGCCTCTCGAGCACCCCCTACTGGGCACCTGGCCTGAAACCCAGGCATGTGTCCTGATGAGAACGGAGCCAGCAACCTTTCAGTTCACAGGCCAAAGTTCAGCCCACTGAGCCACACCAGTGAGGGCTCAAATAACTCTTGTAGGTCACTGTCATCCTGTACACTGAAGAATGTTTAAAAGCATCCCTGGCATTTGCCCAAGAGATGCTATATCAATAGTACTTCTCCCTGGTGTAACTATCAAGAATGTCTCTAAATATTGTCAAATGCCCCTGAGGAGTAAAATTGCCCTCAGTTGGGAGAATCATTGGTTTAATACATTTTTTTCCTAGCAGCAGGTTCATACTTGGGCAACAAGTTGATAAAAAGTTGTTTTAAATCTCAGGCTCTCATTTTATGTTTTTTTAAAAATTAATTTGTTGAAGAAAGCAATTAGAGAATGTTTGAGTACAGGTTTTCCCCCCCAGTAAGATCTTTGTTGCCATGCAGGCATTTGCACCTTAGGTGGGTTCTAACTGTGTGTGGTTAGAGAAGTGTATGAAAACTACCTGAATGTAATGATCATTCCCTTCTTCATAGCTGAAGTCCTGAGTGAGGAGCCCATTCTGAAGTGGTATAAAGATGCACATGTTGCAAAGGGGAAAAGTGTCTTCCTTGAACAAATGAAAAAGTTTGTGGAGTGGCTCAAAAATGCTGAAGAAGGTAAGTCTTTTGTGCAGTTAGTTTGGGAAAGCCAGAGAACTGGTTTTAGTTGGCCATCCATAGAATGTGTCCACACGTACTGCCTTCTTTGATCCAGATGTTGTTTTGTACCTCGAGTACAGATCTTTGTAAATTTATTTAAGGCAGGTGAAGAAAACTAGATTTTAATTGAAATATTTTGGTGGCCATAATACTAAACATTCTTCGGAGAAAATCTGAAAATTTTTGTGAATTTTGTGGTTTATAAATAAATACTTTTGAATATGCCGTATTTTAAGTAGGACATTAATAAGATCCTTTAATTATAATAAAAAGCTTCACAGTAATAAATGGGAATTTGTTTTCTGGTACTGTATAATGCTTGACTGCATTTTCCCCCTTTTCTAGAATCTGAGTCTGAAGCTGAAGAAGGTGACTGAATTTTGAAACTACACCCTCAGTAAAGCAAACAGGAGTTGTAGATAAAATGTCATGTCTCATGTGTCCTGGTTCTTACATCTTCCTACCTCCCTATATCAGCATGATATAAGGGCTTTCATAGCAAATTTTATTTTAACTGTTTCTATGGTTACTGGAAATGTTGGGTTTAGTTTCAAAAACCATGTTGTAAGTAGCTACAGGAGCTATAGATTTGAATCTGATGTTGCATTAGTCTTTTCAGTTATCTTCTACCTCCTGTATTTTCTACTGTAATAATGTAATTTAAGGCCTTCCACAATGAACAGTTCACTTTTTTCCTGGGTTTTCTATATAAAGTTTTCAAGATATGATTTGGTTAAAAATAATTTGTTATAAAAATTCTGTTTGCAAATTAAACTGTAAAAGTATCCAAAGTCTCAAAAAGCAATGATTTGTGTGATAATTTGGTGTGCCCAAAGCCCTCCTCATCCAGGAAAACCTCATATACAGCAATTAAATTCATTAACATGACTCTTGAGTATTTGGGCCATTGCTTCCATGTTAATATTTTCTTAATTTTTAACCCTTATGTCTTGAGCTCAGTTTTTTGTTCTCTGGTTTCCATTCCTTAATGGAGCCATGGAGAACAAGCTTGAAAGTGAGGTCTTTGGGAAATTGTACTTGGCAGAGGTGGTGGGGAGAAAGAAGTTGAGCTTTTCCCATTGAGAAATTTCTGCATTCCGTTGTATCTTTCCAGGCAAAATCGCTGGGTATTCTTTTCATACCATTTTCAACTGTACCTTAGAAAAATCTTGTCATTTAACAAAGTTAACACTTGTCATATACTTAAATTGGTAGGAAAGGACTCATGGAATAGTGTGAGTAAAGGAAATGCCTTTACCCTAGTTGCCTTTTATTTTTAATTGCCATGAACCAACTATCTCTTCTATACAATTGATTCATTTATTTTAATGGCTGCCTTTTAATTTTTGTCTTTTCTTGCTGTCATCCATCTATATATGTATGTAGTCAGTAGAAAACAAAATATGACCACACTTTTTGGTGGAAAGAACTTTATCTTAACATGTGAAGATTTTGGAAGTTTTGATTGTCAAAAGAAACTAGGTTGGAATAATGCCACCAGAGACTGGGTGGAAGCTGCCCCTTTCAGAGGTGCCATTTTTATGAGCCAAGAATTTGGTGTTTAGCAGTTCATCTGGAGGGAATAATGTGTAGTATAATTATGAAATAAAGTTGTATAGTAACCTTAAGGAGAGCATTATTATTGATACCATTGTGAATGGAGTGAAATTGTTAAATGAATAACTTTGATCAAGTTTTCATGCACAGGCAAAATGTATTCACTAGGTTCCTACGTAGTGATCTGCTTTTACTTTGTAATTTGTAGTCCTCAAAAGACTTTTTTAAAAAAAAAATAAAGTCCATCCTTATACTTAGGTTATGTAGGTCAGTCTTCTTTTTTTTGTAAATTCCTTGTTAATGTCCAGTAGAAAATGTATGTTATACATTCAGGTGTCTCTAATATGTAAGCATTAAATAATTGCTCTTTTTGTCCTTATAGCTCCCAAATTGTAAACACCTACACAGAATTCTAATGTAGTGGAAACTACATAACATTTCTACAACCGAATCACTGCATGTTACTGCTGTTCAAAGTGTACTCTGTTCTATTATATACTGTGTATAGTGAAAGAATGTGTAGTCTTCCAGAACTACATTATGATCTTTGTCTGATCATAGTTTTTTTCTTCATAATGACAAAGTAGTGTTTACTGACTACAATATTATAATAAATGAATATCACCTGTGACAGTATAAAAGAAAGGAAATGCTTTCTGAAAAGACTGCAATTTTCATTTTGAATTTTAAGTGGTAATTTTGGGACTCAGCTGCCAATGCCAGCTTATGGCCTCAAATATGTAATTCTTAATAGAGATGTTAAAATTGTACTTGTATGATTGGATAAAGGTTGACTTTCCTAACTTGGTGTCGGTTTCAAAGGATAAGTCTCTTAGATACCATAATTAAATGTGTATTTAGAGCTGGTCATAGTTTCTTAATTATTCTGGAATATTGTCCTAGAGATATTTATTATGTTATTAAGAAAACTCCAAATACCAAAAATACCACAGAATATTTTGACACAGCATAATGATGGTTGCGAGAGGAAATGCATGTGACTGGGAGATTGGCTTCTAATTCAGTGTTTCTCCAAGCTCATTATCACCCTCCCCCAGGAAGCCTTTTTAGACTTTTCTAATAGCACCCCAATAAATTTTACTATAGATAAGCTACACGTGTATTGTATCTGTTTTATGTATTAAAAAGAGTAAGGGCTTTTTTGGGTCCCATTTGGGGATGATATCACCCCCACCGATAATGCATGCCCTGGCGTGTCTTTTTTTTTTTTTTAAGGGGTAGACATAGAGATAGACATTTTGCATTGGCAGACATATCTTCATGCGGATCAATATCCTGAAGCAGTATTTTTTTTTCTCCCGGGGTCACTGGAAAATAGAGAACTTTAGTTTTCTGCCAGTCACCCATCTTCTAACAGTTAACGCTTTACACCCCAGCCCACCATAGGCATCAGACAAGTAATTTCCCATTCATTTTGGAGGTCTTAAGAGATTCTTACTTGATTATAAATGTAACAGAGGCATTTGGGTTTTTTCTGTAAAAATCAATTAAAACTCTAGATGAGTGCTTTATTTAAAGTTGGGCAAAACACTTTGATAAATAGTATTGAAATTTTACTGATGCACCTGCTGTCCTACTCAATTAGGTTGCTTGCAGAAACTGGCAAAACTATTGGGCTCTGTAACATAGGTGCCAAAATTTTACTATGCGTTGTTGCTTAGACTACTAAATTACCTTTGTAAAAATTTTCTTCAGATGCTATTGATAGGTGCCAGGTAAAGTAGATTAATAAGCATTTCTGTGAGAATTCTGGTAAATGCCTTGCTATAATTTTTCATAAATATATTTGTCCTATAGTATTTAGTTTACCTATTCACTAGCCTTCTGAAGCCTAAAGGTTTAAAATACAGTTTTCAGTAGGCTTTAAGTGGAATCTGGAAGATGTATTCAGTACTTTATTTTCAAAATAACTTATAATTGGCTTTGGTCTAAAAAAACTTGAATTGCAGTGGATTTGTACCTAAACATATAATCCTATGCATAATTGTATGAAACTTGATGTGGATCAAAAGGCTTCCCAGGTCCCTTTCCCGTCCATAATTTCCCTCCTTATTTAACTGTAGTCAACTAGCAGCTATAAATTCAATTATTTTAATTTTCCAGTGACTTAAAATCCTTTTATCCTGATTCTAGTATTATACTCAGACCTCTGGATGAATTGAAAGAAAAGGATGAGTTTACAAGTGCACTCAGTCACTGTCAATTTAAAGTAAGAACCTTGGCTAAATTAAAAGCTCAATTATTTGTGCTTACTATAGTACCCTAGAGGAGACAGTGGTTAAAAAAAAATCCACTGAATCCTTTTCCTTGCAGATTTTATCTGGAGGAACCAGTATCTCGTCAACTGATACTAGAATATTTATTGTTGTATTAGTGCAGCTTTGGGAACTATGTGTTATGAATGAACTTGGGGTGTTACAAAGTTACCAAATAATTGAGCTGTTCCATTTCAGGGAATTTCCAGTCAGTGTAACCAATTTAAAATACCTAAGGAAGAAAATTCTTGAATTTTTTTTAAAGCTGAATTCCTTAAGGCTGTGCTTAAAAGTTAACTTAAGGGATAAACCTATTGGGGGAATAAGTAACGCATTTATAGACTGAAGCCTCTGCTTCAAAAAGATGTTCTACATTCTCTGGTATCTTAATAAAACATTTTCTCTGTAAATACACCTCATTTTCATTCTAGGTGGGGGTAATGGATGTTGGCATAGCAAACAGTTGAAAGGAGAAAACTGGATAGCTGGTGATCCAGATAATTCTTGGCACTCTGAACAAACTCAAGTACAGACATGCATACCAGTAATTATGTTGCTGCATCATTTCTATTTAACTGAAATTTGCTTCTTGTCTGTCCTTTTGAGGTTGAATAAAATTTACATTAACTCCTTGTTAATGTAAAGAGAAAAGCAGTAACTGTTGGCATTGGTGGTTGTATGCTAATGGTCAAGTGCTCCAAGTTGGTTGAGGCTAAGTCCTTGTCCATCGTGACTGGGTGTTTTAAAGGGCCTGCCCGTCAAAGGGCCTGTTCCTCCAGAAATTTTTTTTCTCCAGACCAGTTTTGCTTTTGTGTGGCTCCCATGTACTTCAAACACATAAGCAAATATTGTACATGTTTTTAGAAAATGCCAGTGTTTCAATTAATAAAATAGTAACATGATCTATCCTCTCCAGAAAGCTTCATGTCGCTTCTCTTTAAGCCGTCGTGTATCAAGTCCTGGCCATTCCAACTCTAACATAACTTCCCTGCTACTACCTTAATTCAGGCCACCAGCAGCATTATTAGCTCAGGTAGTCTTATAAGTGCAAGTAAAATTTAACAGAATGCCAGTCAGTATGTAATGGAATACATACACCCTGTAGTCACTGTGGTTCAGTTACATGGAAAGCTTTTAAAAAAAAATTTACCCCTGGCCACGTAGCTCATTTGGTTGCAGGTTTGAGTCCCCAGTCAGGACACATACGAGAATCAAGTGAATGAATAAGTGGAACAAGTTGATATTCCTCCCTCCCTCAAGTGAGTAAGTGAAAATTTTAAATTTCAAAAGAAAACATAAGCTCTCATTGAGCCATCACCCAGTTTCAGCTATTATCTCACTGCCAATTAGTTTGTCTACATCAATTGCCCAATCCCTCTTGGAATTTTTTGAAACAAAACCAAAATATTGTAACTTCTGGGAACCCTTTTCTGTGACTTGAGAAGGAGGCAGTTCTCTATGGACAACAGTGGTGATTGCTGGGGTGAGGGGGGTATAATAGTGCTAAATGGTAATGGGGGAAAATACAATAAAGATTGGATTTAAAGAAAGAAAAAGAGGAATTTCTCTTCTATTGGGACCAGGGGCTTCAGGCAACCATTCTCACATGGAAACTTTTAGTGACTTATCTCATGCTAAATGAAATCCACTTTCCTTGATCTGCAAAGCCTGTGATCTGGACCCTATCTCTTACCTCATCTAATAGTCTCCAACACCCATTCATCTTCAACCACACTGGTTTCCTTGCTGTTCATTGAACATAATTGATACTTTTGCCTCAGTGGCAGTTACTGATTCCTTTCTGCCTGCACAATGTTTCCTGGGTTTTCTACATGGATTTCCCCCTAAAAACTCTGCTCCCCAAAAAAGTCATCCATTCAACAAATGCTGAGTGCCTCCTATATGCCTGACATTGTTACAAGCTTTTAGTATACACAGGGAACAAAATATCTGTCAGAGAACTTTCTTTCAGAGTTGTGTAAAAATAAAGTTCCTGTAGGGAAAGAAAGAAAAAAAAAAAAAGGCATATGAATAGTGCCCACAACAGAGATTGTGGCAATTTTAAGTAAGGTAGTAAGGAAATGCTTTGCTGAAATGAAGAAAGACCTGGAGGAGGAGAAAGTGAGATGTTTATCATCAAGGACAGTACTTGGTATAGGAATAAGGCCAATGAGGCCGCAGCACTGCTTTAGAGGAGAAAATCAGCTGGTAATGTGGTCAGAAAGGTAAGAGTGGCCCAGCAAATATGAAGGTGGTTGTAAGGACTTAGGTTAAACTGATAGGGAAGCCTTTGGAGGATGTTGAGATGAATGTAATACTGTTTTTCAACTATAAGATGCACTCCCCCCCGCCAAATTTGGGAGGAAAATGGGGGTGCATCTTACAGTCCAAATGTAGCTTACCTGGTTCACTGGGGTGGGGGGTGGCAGTGGTGTGGGGTCACAGGTTATTAAATATTTTACCACATTTTTTGCTTCAAATTTTTGTTTTCCTATTTTCCTCCTCTGTCTTATGGTCCAGTGCGTCTTATAGTCCTAAAAATACTGTACTTAGTGTAATACACAGGTGTCAAACACAAGGCCCGTGGGCCAGATCTGGCCCTCTACCTTGGTACCTTGTTTCTACCTGGTGGCAGTACCAAGCTCTTGCTTAACTGTTAAGGTGTAGTTAGATTTATACAGTCCTAAAATTACATTTGGCCCTTTGAAGGCAACCTTGAGGCTAATATGGCCCCCAGTGAAAATGAATTTGACTCCCCTGGTGTAATAGGTTCACTCTGGCTTCTGTCAATAGACTTGGGGTAGGTAGGGTGGGTCATTGATTCCATGGATGGTCTAAATTCTGTACCCTTGCCTTTGTTGACACCTTTTGCCATGTAAACTTGTAATGCCTTCCCATGTAGAATCTGGGACACAGGATGACTCCAACCAATGGGATGTTAGCAAATTGGCCCTGGAATACCTCAGTTCCTGAGGCAGGATAAGGCTCTCTTAAATCTAAGAAAATAGGGCCCTAAGGTTTATTTCATCCAATCTAATGCCTTTTATTTTCAGTCAAACATGTAACCAATTCACTTTTGACTCTCAGATCTTAGGCTAGGAATTACTACAAGTGAGTATCAATGTCAGCATCTTCAATGGCAAAATCTACATATCTCAAAATGTAGGATTATAGTATAGTACAGAATTTTAAGGCTCTTCTTGAAAAAGTTCAGAGAAATCTGCACCGGGAACTTTGATAGAACTTTTAAGTGTGAAGTAAATTAATCTTAAGGCTATTGCATGGGACCAAAGGAACATGCAAAATATCAGACGTATGTACCACTTCTCCCCAGAACCAATAGCTTATGTAAATCTAGGCCACTATTACAATTTTTTTTTAAATTTTCTCACCTGAAGATATGTTAACCGATTCGAGAGAGAGAGTTAAGGGAGAGAGAAAAACCCACTGGTCAGGGATCAAACCTGCAACTTAGGTTATGTGCCTGACTGTAATTGAACCTTCAAACTTTTGGTATGCATACAGGACAATGCTCCAACCAACTGAGCCTTCCAGTCCAGGCCCAGTTGTTTTTCATGTATTAGACTAACTTTATAACTGAGGCAAATACTATATTTTCCTTAGTTTTGTAAATAACACAGGCAAGCACAGAGATTTAGTGACATTCCAAGGTCATGCAGCTTAAGGGTTATATTTGAATTCAGACCATCTGGCTCTGAAGTTGGGATCCTTATTTTGATAATAAGGAAGAATTTATAATCTCTCAGCCTTTAGTGTATTTTTAAAATTCTAATAAAACAAAATCCTCTTTTCAAACAACTAAACATTCACATGCAAAACAGTCTAGACAGACTTTACATCCTTCACAAATATTAACTCAAAATGGGTTAGACTTAAATGTAAAACACAAAACTAACTACCAAAACATCAGAAAACCTAGATGACCCTGGGCATGGTGATTTTTTACAGGTACCACCATCAAAGGTGGCATCTGTAAAAAAATTGATAAACTGACTTTAAAAAAATTAACTTCTGCAGAAGGCAAAAATACAAGCTACAGACTGGCAGCAAATATCTGTAAAAGAAACCTGATGAACTATTAACCAAAATATACAAAAATTCTCAAAGTCAACAGTAAGAAACCTGGTGAAATTGGAAACATGTTCATACAAAGACCTGCATATGGATGTTTATAGCAACTTTATTCTGAATTGTCAAAACTTGTCTTTCAGTAGGTGAATGAACTGTGGTAACCTGAGACAAAAGAATGATTCAGCACTGCAGTGTCCTGGCTGGTGTGGTTCAGTGGATTGAGTTACCACACTGCAAACAGCAAAGTTGCTGGTTCAATTCCCAGTCAGGACACATTCCTGGATGGCAGGCCAGGTCCCCAGTTGGAGGAGTGAGGCAACCAGTCAATATAAACTTTTATCTCCCTCTTTCCCTCCCTTCCCATCTCTCTCAAAATCTTAAAAAGTAATAAAATGAGCTGTAAGAAGACATGGAGGAACTTTACATGCAAATTACTAAAGTCAGATACTTTCAACTTTTTTCATCTCATGGCACACAAACTTCTAAAATTCTGCGGCACACCAAGAAATACTTTTTGCTGATCTGACAATAAACCTAATTATAATTCATTCACAGTGGACAGCTATTCTTGTTAGCTGTCATCTTTTCTTTTGACAGTCTAAGGGAAAAGGGGTCCATGCCCCTGACTAAATAGGTACCATGTTTTAAAAATTCTTGCAAGGATGGCTCTAACCAAGGTTGCAGGCTTGATACCTGGTCAAGGAATCTACAAGAACCAATGAATGAATGAATGAAGTGGAACAAATAAATCGTCTCTCCTTCTCTCTACAAAAAAATAAATCTTTCAGCACCCACACCAGTTGAAAAATTGCTGCTTTAAGTGAAACCTATCTGAAAAGTTATGTAGCCCTGGCTGGTATGGCTCAATTGGTTGGAATGTCCACGCCATAGACCAAAACCCATGCCATGTGGGTTTGATTCCCTGTCGGGGCACATACAATGTGGCAACTATTAAAGGTTTCTCTCTTGTGGGCTATCTCAATGGAAAAAAAAAATGTCCTCAGGTGAGGATAAACAAAATTAGGAAAAGGCCAGGCCACGTACTGTGTGATCATAACTACACATTTTGGAAAAGGCAAAACCAGACAGTAAAAAAGACCAGTGGTTAGGAAGGATGAACAGAACATTTTTTTTTTTTAATATTTTATTTTCAGAGAGAGGGGAAAAGAGGGAGAAAGAGATGGAGAGAAATCAATTGGTTGCTTTTCACACCCCCGTGACTAGGAACCTGGCCTGCAACCCAGGTTTGTGCCCTGACCAGGAATCCAACGAACCAGCAACCTATCAGTACCAACCAATCAGTCCGCAGGCCAGCGCTTAAGCTACTGAGCCACACCAGCCACAGCCAGAACAAACTTTTAGAGCAGTAAAAATGTTCTGTATTCTATGATGAAGCATGCCATCATAAATTTTCTAGACAAATACTGGCAAATACAACAGCAAAAGTAAACCTGCAGATTATAGACTTTGGGTGATTACGTTAACATATGTTCACTCACTGCAATAAATGTACCCTCCAGTGATGAGTGTTATGGTGGGAGACTATGCATGTAAGGGGTGGGGGCAGGAAGTGTATCAGAAACCTCTGTACCTTGTTTTGCTGTGAACCTACTCTTAACAGTCTTAAAACTATGGACAAAAACCTGACATACTTGATAATTCAGACTGGGCTATAAAGAATTTGGAAGCTTAATGTCCTGAAGGAGCACAAGACCTTAAGCCATTTGCAGAGTCCCATTCAGAAGGAGACAGGAAAACTCCATTATTAAATTTGAACAGGAACGAGAGAACAAAATCTTCCTGGCTTATTTCTGTAATTCTTTATATCCTGTATTTATTAATTGAATTTATTGGGGTGATACTGGTTAATAAAATTATATAGGTTTCAGGTGTACAAGTCTGTATCATCTGTACACTGAATTGTGTGTTCACCACCCCATGTCATTTGGTTTAGAAAAGAAAGGCCTAAGTCCCAACGCTGGCAATCACTAAAGAGGCAACCAAGTATTTCCAAGGAACTCCAGTAGAAGCAGCATGTCCATGCATCAAAGTGACGAGAGAAAAACAGTGCTAAAAACAAATTGTACATATTCATGTAATTTCATGAACAAAAAAATTTATTCTGAATAAATCATTTTATACAGAAATCATTGAAAAAGATGTTCATTTACTTGGCTATATACTTAAACTATCCAAATAAAATAAACATGGCTATACAAATATTTAAGAAATTTACAAAAGCTGTACAAAATAACTTAATATTTAAAAATTAGACTGATGCAGTCTACAAAATTTGAGTTTGTACAACTAGAGATCTATGTATTTTTTTTTAGGGGATAAAAGAAAGGATGCTTTAAGGCTTCTTTGAGAGTAATCCTTTTAGCTGGTTCATACTCCAACATTTTCTGAATGAGGTCAAACAGAAGCTCATGTTCATCATCTTGAGAAAGCATAAATTCCTGAAAGGAAAAGAAATACAGTCGAGCAGCTTTTTCTACCAACACATTGTAATTTTATTTATCCACCATGAAAAGAGGGGAAACTCAAAAATCATGTAAACAATGATCCAGGCTTACCTTCAGAGGTTTACAGCGCCTTGAAACATATCTGCCAGCAGAACTGTTTTCATCCCAGTCCAATCTATCATGATGGAAATATTTACGTTTCCTAAGAGTAAGTTAATATCCATGTTTATGTTGACAATGAAAACTTATAATATCTAGCAGAAGTGATTGGTTTCATCAACTATTATGCTCTTATAAATCAAAGACTAATGCTTTTCCAGAGATTTTTTTAACATTTATTTTTAGAGAGAGGGGAAAGACAGGGAGAAAAACATCAATATGTGGTTGCCTCTCAAGCACCTCCCACTGGGGACCTGGCCCACAACCCAGGCATGTGCCCTGACTGGGAATCTAGCCAGCAACCTTTTGGTTTGCAGGCCGGCACTCAGTCCACTGAGCCACACCAGCCAGGGTGCTTTTCCAGAGATTAAAAAGCAGCCTAGAGAGAGTTACTGGCTTGCCAGCAAAGTAATCAGCTACTTAAATGTAAAAGCATTAGTATGACTTCACTGTTTTATAGTTCTCATCAGGACAGATAACCAAGCAATATGAAAGGTAACACTCTTAAAACATACCTGGTTTTTTGTATCATGTGTTTTGGTAAAGGTCCAAGAATCCTTTCCATCATTGCTAAGTGCTCCTTACTGTCATGTGTCTAAAATAATAACAAAAAAATTTGTTAACTACCTGTACTTGCATGTGGTACTTTGTTTTCATTTAACAGAGCTGCTACATTTCTAGTCCCTACATGATTAGACAGGAAGATCACTAAAAAAGGATCTACTCTCAGCAACAACAACAAAAAAAGCCAGTAATGCTTACAGAACAAGATCACCAAAGATTCCCTAATTCAACAGGTTTGATGGTTTCTACAAGGGTGTCCAATGGCATCTTTGGGCCACACTGGAAGAAGAGTTGTCTTGGGCCACACATTAAATACAATGCAACACATAAACAAAACAAAACACAATATTCATGTTTCAAGTAAATTTAAGATTTTGTGTTGGACTGCATTCGCAGCCATCCTAAGCCACATGCAGGCTACAGGCTGGACACCCCTGGTTTATAATATACTTTAAAATAGTTTAAATAAAATGATAAACTATGAGGGAAATACCAATGCCCAGCAACATCAGATTTACATAGTTTTTATTTGTCTTTATCTACAACTAAGTCTATGAAGCAACCTCAATAAATGTGTTAGTGTTCATTCACATAAACAAGCACTTTTCTTGTGCAAAGTACTTACTGGAAATACTGTAAACCCAAGGTAGTATTCAATAAGAATACATCCTATACTCCAGACATCACATGGTTGGGACCATCCTAAGGCTGCAAAACAAAGCAAACTTAGGGGAAAAAATATCCTATTTCTTAAAAAACATTTTCAATAATGTATGTAACAATGTTTAAGCTAGTAAAGATCCCAAAGAAATCACTTAACCCAAGACTAAATACAAAAGCATAGTATGTAAGAATTAGGGCTCAGAAGACACTGGTTTCATGTCCTAACTCAGGCTCTTTGGGCTAGTGATTTAGAAAATTTTTCCTGAGCCTCACATTTCCTAACCTGTAAAATGGGCGCTACCTAGCTACACAAAGACTGGACATGCATATTACAAACATGCAAACTAAATTCCAGAAGGTTAAGTCACATAAAGTCCCAGAAGTGACTTTGGAACAAGTAAGAAATTAAAATCCTTAATGTGTTTTATGATAGTAATTCCTAAAAAGGAAAAAGAAAGTCCCACAAAAATAAAACTTGATTGGTTAAGTGAATTTTAAAATCAGCTTCAATGAAGATAAAGGTTCCCAAAGGACAATTAACAAATACTTACCTAAAATAACTTCAGGTGCCCTATAATGTCTTGTTGATACCAATGTACTGTGATGTTCATCATCATATGTTGCACTTCCAAAATCTACAACTTTAATATCTGGATTTATTAGAGTACGTTCATCACGTTTCTAAAAACCATAAATGATGATTAAAGAAGCATAATTATTAGGAAGGCATAGAATATTCATTTAAAACCTCAAAGAAAGTAAACTGAAGACGTACCATTTTAGGATTGTATGCCTCTGTGTAGTCAGATTGCACAAATAAGATGTTTTCAGGTTTTAAGTCTGTGTGAGTCAATTTATTACTGTGCAAAACTGAGAATGAAACATAAAAAGTTGCTGTAATCTACAAATCAAAACTCAAAACCTAGCCAATCCCCAAATCCCTACCAACAACAAAAAAACCTCTCTGATGTCTTTTCCACAAGTCTGAAAAGTCAATATTCAATAGTCTGCTAGAAAACCATCAGAACTGAAACCCACTACCCTCCTTAAAAAAACTAGTCTACTAACAACTAACTCCTTTAAAAATGAAAAAAGAATTATCTTTCTCTTATGTAGCTGAGATTTGCCATTCCTTAATTTAAACCTAGTGATTCTAGGTTATTATTTTTAGAATCTGAAAGGCTAACTCATAACCTTCTATATGACAATGTATTGATATACTTTCACTGACTAAAATTCAGTAAAACTGACCAACTTGTCATCAACTACATCTTTCTCATACCGACTCTTAAGTCATATTATGTTAGATCCCCTTTTTTCCCATTTGACAGTTATTTGACAATATATTAGTCTCAGTTGTACGGCATAGCGGTTAGACATTTACAAAACTTATGAAATGATGCTCCTGATAGGTCTGGTACCCACCTGACACCATACCGACTTACATACAATATTACTGATTATATTCCCTATGATGTACTTTACATCCCTGTAACTGTTTTTGTAACTGCAAATTTGTACATTTTAAGGTTTTTTTCCCCCCTTAGAGAAAGATCCAAATCCATCTGGCATTAAATCGGTCTCAGTAAACTCATTTCTGGAAGATATGCCAAAGTACTTACAATTCACAGACTTGCATATCTGATATGCCATCTTCCTAATATGATCCAGTCGAAATGGCAGAAAACCATTTTCCTTAATAAAGTCATATGTACTAAGTCCTAGTAGTTCAAACACAATGCAAATGTGACCACGATGTTCAAACCACTCCAACATCTGGACACAGCGGCTATAAACACATAAAAAATAATTTAGTACAACTTCTTATAATTTAGAAATCTACTTACGGGCATTTTTCTAAGTTGTATTTTGATACTTACAATGTACTGTTGGGGTCTGTTGTATTTAAGTGTTCCAGAACTTGTATTTCTGAGCGAGCAGCTTCACAGTATCTATCCACATTTTTAACTATTTTTACTGCTACATGTCTACCTCCCCTGTTAGAGACAATAAGTCCAAGTTTAAAATGATAAACATACTTAACTGCATTTTTCTATCTCTCTTTTCAAACTATACAGTTCTACTTTGATTATATGTAAGTACTCTATTCTAATTGCAACTCAATGTAAGCAACTAGAATAACTTTTGGGCATACAATAGGGTCCCTAGTACAAATTATTTTCTGGTCCTTCAATTAAACTATGTATCAACAGTAATTTAACGAAACTATTGGCTATTACCACCTCAATTTGCATGCCACGTAAGATTCAAAATAAATGTACACAAAGCAGTTTCTTCCTATAGTACCTGTCACTGGCAAATATTATCTCAAATCTTCCTTTCATCCAGGTTACCAGAAAAATAGGGATCTGTGAAAACACAGTAAGAAGCTCTATCTACCTCTCAGAATCTTACCAACAGTAGAAAGCCTCCTCTAACAAATCATTTAGAAAAGCTTTGCCATTCCAAAAGAAAACATTTGAAACAAAGAATTAAAAAGGTAACAAAAATTTCTAATGCTATCTTAAGACATTCCAATCAGTAATTTGATGAGCATCATTTGTGACACCAATCCAGAAATGGTCTTAGCCTGACCACACTATTAGGATGAACTATGGCACTTTCTAAAAATAAGTAAGTACTCTGAAGACTACCTCGATGGGTATGGGGTAGGCAAAGTTCCGAAGACTCCCAACATAAAACTAAGGGTGAGAACCACAATCTAGAAGGAAAAAAAAGGGGATGGAGAAGCCCACAATTCTCCCTACTGAGACAACAAATTTTTCTGGAATAACAATATCTGTTCTTAGCTTAAAACTGAAACTAGAGGCTGCATATACGAATTACTATTGCTTAAAAATACAAAAAGTTAGTATCTTTTACTGGGAGTTTCCTACATACAAGGTAAAAACCCAAGCTAAAAGTGTAAAGACATATCTAACTCATGGCCAGACGATATTCTAAAGCTAAATGTATCTTCTATACTGTTGATCACTCCAAGTACAACCCCAGGCTAGGAAACTTACGCTTTACGATCAATGCATTCCACGACTTTTCCAAAAGCTCCTTCACCTAAAGTATTAACAATTTCATCTAAAAGAGAAAAATAAATCTCAGTCACACCAAGAAGTGAAAACATTTTACTTATCATAATAAATGCTATCAATGCAGATTATTCTAGTTGATGCTACAAATGTCCTTATCACTATTTCATTGGTCAACACTGTCAAAAAACATGTTAACTATTTTTAGGTCTAATTTCAGTCTTAAAGCTAATTTTATTTAAATTGATTTAATGTTCTGGAAGAGCTACATAACATTAAATTTCTAAAGAAAGCAAAAATAACAATTCCCCCCACCACCAAAAGAAACGGAAAAAAAACAGAAACAAATTAAAAAAAAAAAAAAAGAAAAACAGAGAAAGAAAAAGATTTCCAAATCCCTGAAATCTTAATCTATATATATAGATTATGTTATCTGAAAAGTTAATAAGTGTTGAAAAATATTCTATACATCTTGCACTTAGTACGTCTCCACTCTGACAGATCAGGTGACCCTCCTCATCATCCTCTACACTCCTGGTTCTTTTCCTTCGGTGACTCTTCTGGAAACGTCAAGTGGGCGGCACCAAGATCATCCAGCCAATCAATATACCCGAGTGAATTCAGGGCAGAATACGAAATTCATTCAGCGGGGAGATATTCAGGCATTCAGATACACGCCAGGCCACAAACGGTTGGCAGGAGCAATTTCAAATTCAGTCCCCAGAAATTCACAGGGCACATAGTTTATGTTAACAGGAGAAAAACATGGCAAGGAACAGATTTTCAGATAAGATACTCAAAGTGGCAAGGCAACAAAACATAACACAATTGTTTTCTTAAAAAAAATGCTTAGTTGTAGCATTCACTGAAATATAATTTAAGTTTCTAGTGTCCTAACTTAATATTGCAAAATTGCAGTAATATTTACTTGTCAAAGTAGGCTGTGGCCAAATTAAGATTTCCTAACTAATCTAAGAAAACAAAATATTAAAACAGTAAATAAAATTAAAGCCCTAATTTTGGGGAGAAAAAACGATTTGCCATACAGTAACACCAGACATTGTAAATGCCATCTGAGCTGATCTCCCAATTAATACAAATCCCATAATGTTCAAATCTGTTAAGTGGTTTACTTAGTGAAAAATAGGATTAGAGCACATGCTTGCCTAGAATGAAATTACACCTAATCCTTATTCATTCAAAAATAAAAGGCCCAGTCAATTTTTGTGATAAGACTTCAATTTATCAAAGCAAATCTGATTTAAGTATCGTAAAAAACCTGTCAGACTATCTCGCTATAAACTAATCTAAATTACCCCCCCCACTTCCCTCTATGAAATGACAATTAGTTGCCAGCTAGTAAACAAACTGTTTCGCAACTAAATATGTACCATACTTGGGTAATTTCTTATCCAATGCACAAACAGAAAGACTCCTGCAAGTTAAAACTGAAATGGCTTCATCTTAAACAGAACTTTCTCAAATGATCAACCACAAATTAAAGCTTTCCTGTATCACATGGGAAATAAAATTTCCAGAATGTTTTAAAAGAGCTCATACCCCATGTGAAGGATGATGTGAGGTGCTGTGGTGAATCCTGTGCCTGCTTTTATAACTACTTCTTCCACTTCTACCAGAGGACTTGCTACTATGGTTCTGGTATCTGCTTTCATGGTCCCTATGGCGATGCCCAGATTCACACCCTTGATTGTAGTCATTTCTGTATTCATCAACGTAGCGTCGACTATAATAATCTTTCTCATTTATGGATCTGCTTTCCAAATAATGGCTAGGAAAATAAACACCCATTTTTCAAAGCTTTACGGTAATACTAAATATCCTCAAATTCTCAGTAAATCTCTTGAAACAACATTCTTAAAATTTCTTTCTCCAGCTGATGATCTCTCTCCACACCATGCCCCTCTCCCCTCTTGGAGAGCTGATAAACCTTTAATGTCTACGCCCCCAGCAAAACAACAACAAAAAAACCCCTCGTTTTTCCCACTGACCAAAACACAAACCCACACAATCTTACAAACAATACAAACCATCACTGGAAACACAAAGGAATCACCATTAACTTATTTTTAAGTGACACTAGTTTTAATTATGAAAATATTCCCCCCCCCGTTTTATTGAGAACTGATGAGACTGTAGTAAAAATATACTTTTTACATATTTATAGGTAACGTCCTCCTTACCTATCAGATGTTTTAGAGTGATTGTATTTGCAGCGCTTGTTCTCCCGGGCACTGCTATGGGATCGCTTCTTCCTTTTATGACTGCTGCTGCTCCTCCATTTTGCACAATCCCAATCTTTCTCATCCCAGTCAGGGCAGTAAGTTCTCTTCGAGTGTCTCATCTACGTAAAAGACAAGTTTCCCCAGTTTTACAGAACCTCGCATATCAACATAAGGAGTTTAATACAATATTCTGCAAACTCACACTAGCTGTGACATGTTTATCAATTTTGGCAAAAATCGTACTCCCTTTACTGTACGTCCACACGCAAATTCTCCCCATTTAAACGTGCATCAAAAACTGGCCTCCAAATAACCTGCAATCATAAATGTTCTTCGCAACAGAACTACCATTAAGAATTTCTGCAGAGGAAACACAGTGATCTAACTACTAACACCGTAAGCCAATGACCGCATTAGAATACTGCAAAATACTGTCTCTCGTAGGCCACCCCCAGCACGTACTACAAATAACAAAAACTAGCTTATTCTAAAAGCAATCTTACACAATCAACTCAGGGGAGGAGGAAGCCATCTTTCAGAAATGTTTCGAACAAAATTCCCTAGCAATTTGATTCCACTACATCTCTGGACTCAAAACGCTCCAACTCTGGGCTCGAAAAGTTCAACGCAGAAAATGCCGAATCCCATATTCCGTCAAATGCTTTATTATTTCTCTTTCCTCAGGTTCCTAGACAGCACTGAGGGGAGGCAGTGGCGACATTCGCGCTAACTCTTTAGAATCAACTCTTAAGTGATATCGCCTCACACCAGGTCAATCCGTTCTGTCTTTGTCTCCATTTGAAAGGAACCCACTTCCTCACAGGACAGTAATTCACGCAGAACCCAAGCAAAGCAGCAGCTTCGCCACTGCCTCCGCCCCGCCGCCATCTTAGAGCTCCGCGGAGATGGCCACTGCAGACAAGATGGCGCCCGCGACGGCCGGGCTCGGCCCTCCTCCCACCCCAGACGAGGCCGAACATTCGAGGAGCGCTTTCCGCCTCGCAAACAGTGTCACTACCCTAAGCCAGTGTCTGGGACGTCAAGGTTAACGCAGAGATTCGCGACAAGCTCGACAGAGCTAGAGTGAAGCAAGAAAAAAGGGTCGTCGTGCAGGAGACTGCGGACGGCCGACAAGCATAGATGGGGGGGCATCACCAAGCGCTCTGGAGGCAGACACAAGGCCCTGACACCTAGCCTGCTTCCTCCTGCGTCTTACCGTCCTGGCCGCGGAATCCAAGCCGAAGGAGACAAAGCTTGGAAGGCGACAACGTCGAAGTTCCAGCTGGCTGCAACGGGCTGCGAAAACAAAATGGAGCTGACAGCCGCTGCGTCAGGACTCTTCTCGAAAACACTGGTGACGCTATGAGGGCGTCTCCGCCCTGGGGCTGGGCGTGCACGCGGTGGCCGCGTGTGCGCAGGCGCAGGGGTGGGGGTGGAGTAGAACCAGAGCTACTTGTTGACAGCCGGGAGTTGGAGACCTGAGGCCCTGTTGGCTTGGGTCAGCTTGGATAATGGGACAACAGTGCGAGCTTTGGGGGCAAGAATCTTTCTTGTGCTCACTAAAAATTGTATTTGTGCCCTGACTGGTGTGGCTGAGTGGGTTGGGGGTCCTCCCGCGAAAGTTTGCAGTTTGGTTCGGTTCAGGGCCCATTTGGTGCGTGTCAGAGGCAATGGATAGATGTTTTTCCCCCTTTCTCCTCTTTCAAATGCGTATTTTTTAAAAGTTATTTGTGAGTGCTAGAAACAAGAAAGTGTGTTCTTTAGTGCATGTTATGTATGGGCTAAGTGTTTGGGGAGTTATGTTCCCCCAATTTTAAATCAGTCCCCACTATCTCACAATGTGATTGTATTTTGTAAACAGCGCCTTTACAGACAAGGTTTAATGAGGTCATCAGGGTGGGTCCTAATCAAGTAGGACTGGTGTCCAGACTAGGACTCGGGGAAAGACCTTGTGTAGATGGACGTCTACAAGCCAGAGAAGCCTCCAACAAAACCATTTTGGTCACACCTTTTTCTCCCAGTTTTCTTTTTAAAGATTTATTTCTCTTTAGATGGGGAGGAAGAAAGGAAGAGAAATATCAACGTGTGAAACATCAATTCGTTGCCTCTATCTTGCCCCCTACTGGGGGCCTGGCCTGCAACCCAAGCATGTGCCCTAACTGGGAAACTGGCCACCCTTCAGTTCGCAGGCCTTTAAAGGCCAGTGCTCAGTCCACTGAGAAGCATCAGCCAGAGCCTTCCAGTTTCTTGACAGTCTAGATCAAGGGTTGGCAAACTTATTAAAGGGTCAGATATTAAATATTTTAGTTTTGAGGGCCATTTGGTCTCTGTCACAACCAATCAGTATTTCTGTTGTAGCAGGAGCCAGGCAGAGACAATACATAAAGGAATGGTACTGAGTTTCAAGAGGTTGTTTATATACAAGAACAAGTGGCCAGCCTGTTTTTTGCCAACCTCTGATCGAGATGGGGAACCATATTTCTTTCCTTTTAAAGAGAACTTTGGTTGATTAGCAATATTCTAGTTTTCTTAGTAGTTTATTAAATACACAAAACACATCAATCAACAAATGCTAATGCGATTTGTGTGAACCAGTCAACTCAGTGTGAGTGAGTAGAACGCAATGTTCTTGATCTTCACCATTCCTACAGTAGGCTCAGGGAGGGCAGGCAATATGGTTCCCTATGTATGAGATCCTTATGGGTATAACTGAGCTGACTTTGTAAGAATGAGCTCTAAGAACCAAAAAAGTGACCATATTGACACTACTTTTAAAAATGGCAGGGTTTAGAATAAAAATCGAGAGAATGCCAGTCAGTGCAGAATCAGGAAAAGCCTTTTAAAAATGATGACAAAAACTTCAATGACATGTTTGGAGAAGATATCAGGAATTAGAAGAGGCAAAACAAACTCTGGCCTAAAAGGGCCTTTAATATTAATTCTAGAAACTGAAATAATTAAAAGGCTGAAACAAAATATGAGAACATTAGTAAAACTGGTACCTCAGTTGAGTGGAATGTATAAGTAAATGGTAACAAGAGGACAGCTACAAGTTAACTCTCAAACTATAGTTAAGAAAAAACCAAAAATATTTAAATCACCCATCTGCAAAAATCACACAAACCAAAATACATTTGGTTTTAGGAATCAAAATCTAATTAAGGTAACCTAGGCAGTAAGTGGAACATGGTTCTTGACAGAATCAATGGTAGAGTCTGATAAATACCCTGGTTAGGTAAGAGCCCTCTGGTCAAGGTGAAATATTAGCAGAGCAGCTTCCATTTACTTAATACAGAACACTTAGTACATGCCAGAAACTTTACACACATTATTTTTTTCAATTTTCACAATAGTCTGTGGGGGAATTATTTATGAATGAGAAAACTAAACCTTAGAGATATTAATTTGCCTAAAGTTACTACTAGGGGACAGAGCTATGATTCAAACACATACCAGGACTCTACAAATGGTGTTTGTAACAAACTAATTGCATTTTTCAAATGGATCACCTGTAGAGCTTTACTGTCCAGTATTTTAAAATATATGCTTTAAAAAAATGTTCCATGGGCAAATCAGTTGGGAAATTCTAAGTGTTTACTAGAGTCTAGGATATCTCAGCCTTTATTATAAAAGTCTGAGCACCAAATAAAATAGCAAATATATTGGTTGGCCTTTCTAGACCCTCTCTTTATCTTGTCCTTTCTCTTTCTAACTGCACAAAGTAAACAATCAATGGAAAATAATACTTCACGACGTGGACTAAATACAGTAGGAGTTTATGATTATGGTACTCAAAATGACTGATTTGAGGCTCAGCATTTAAAAATGAATGTTTTTATGTAACAAAAATTAAACAGAATTAAAAAAATAAACTTAAATAAATTGGGTAATAGTTGTAGTAAAGAACATGCTCTAAGAACAGGAATAAAAGCTTTTTGGTTCCTTTTGGTACCACTAACTCAGAAGAACTTAGTTGTAAACAAGTAGGATGATGCAACCCATGACATAATTAAAACTGGGTAACCCACAATAGGTGTGTTCCTCAAAGAGTTTGCCAAGTATTTGTCCATGTCCATTAAAGCTACTGAGCAAATGGGTTGGCATGAATAGTTATATCCTTAATGTGCACATCATTAAGAGGTCGGTATGTCTTCTCATTTACTGGTAACTTCTCCAATTCATCTAGAGTCTCCAGACCATCTATTACCCTGAAAGAGAAACAAGATAATGAGTGAAAATTTTCTCAGATATCCTAATACCTGTACCCTATTGTGTACCCTGTACACAATATCCTAATACCTGTATCAATTATAGTGTCCTTAAGAGAAAAGGACACTATAATGTCTCACAGTTCTTTGAATTCCCTAGTTGAGTGTACAATAAAATATTGATTTGATTATGTACCACAGATATGGGCCAAAATTCAGAAATAAAAATTCATTTTTATGCCCTTAGACAACAATAGGAATGGGTAGGAATATTCCCACCAAAGTACCAAAGCATTATATTCTGCCCCATTTATACAGCATAGCTACCATGGGGCCAATATAACTAGTTAGATTTTCTTTCTACAGGAAATACCCAGAGAAAGTATGTAAGGATGATACTATTATTATAAATACTGCCCTATACTGAAGGTCCTTAAGAAGGTGGCCACTTTGCACTTGATTGCTTAAATATGGTGTTTTGAATTTTTGCTTTTGTACACTAAGAAAAGTAATAATACATACATACAGGAAAAGAGAAGATGAACAGTTAGCCTACTTGCAGTAAGATCCCTTCATATTTCCATTAAGAAAAAGAAATATTGAGAGCTAGCCTTCAGATATATTCTCAAGTTAGTTTAAAACATTTGCTTAAGGTGGCTTTTTAGATTGTACTTCTTAGTAAAACTCAAGTCAATTCTCGAACTATATGTATATTATGTATTTACATTTAATATTGGGACTCCACTAAAATGGTACTGTAACCAAAACCTTTTGATTTTACTCCCAAATGTATGACAGTTAAGGCCTTTAAATTATAAGTTTTAAAGGCTTTCCCACCTTCTAGGTCAGTAAGAGAAACAAAGGATATAGGAAACAGGTCTCCGGCACATAAGAGCATGCAAACAAAGCTAAGTCAAGTCAAGTAACAGGGACATGGCCATTTCAACAACTAGTGGAAAGCTATATACCATCTTCCCAGAAAAATGTGTGTGCATATACACAAAACACACAATTTCAAGAAGTTAATGGACCTAAGGTTAAGAATCTTTGTTCTAAACTCTACAGTTTTAGCCCTGGCTGGTGTAGCTCAGTGGATTGAGCGCGGGCTGCGAACCAGGCATCGCAGGTTCGATTCCCAGTCAGGGCACATGCCTAGGTTGCAGGCCATGTCTCCCAGCAACCGCACATTGATGTCTATCTCTCTCTCTCTCTCTCTCTCTCTCTCTCTCTCTCTCTCCCCCCCTCCCTTCCCTCTCTAAAAATAAATAAATAAAATTAAAAAAAAAAATTTAAAAAAAAAATAAATAAATAAACTCTACAGTTTTGTCACAAATCCAGTACAATAAGTCCTGGTAATTACTGATCAGTAATTCTGACAGTGAGTTAAGGGAGAAAATAAAAGGAAGGGAATCTGGATTACCTACATACACACAAAGAATTCTATGGGCTGTAATATTTCATTAATTATTAATAATCTAAATTAGACATGAATATGGAATGAAAAAGAAAGTTGTAGTCTTCTATTTTTAATTAGCCTAACTTGGCATTCAAATTATTAAAACAAACTCTAGAACTGTACCTTAGTTTGTTGAGCATAGTATTTGTTGAATAAACAGAGAAATTGACTGCCTGCTGATTTATAAAAGCTCCCAAGTAATGGATATTACTTATAATGGATATTCTGCCAGATATTGCTAAATACCTCCCTAGTATCCAATTTCCCCTTCTTACAGAAACCTCATTTCATTGAGAGTCTGGCTGAAAAACATTTCCTACTCGTCTTTGTAGGTAAGGATGGCCACATTGCGAAGTTCTGGGTCTTTTTAAGAAAAGTCTTTAAAACGGGGCAGACTCAGCTGGGCAGGCACCTTTGGCCTTTACTCCTTCAGTCTTCCTGGAATGCGGATGTTCTGGAGCTGTGCTGCCAGTATTACGACCATGTGGTCAGTTTGGGTAGAAGATAAAGATGGTTGAGAAGAAAGACAGAGGCACCTAAAACATTGGTAACGCCACCCCAGTCCATCTTGTTTAAGCCACTGTTTTTCAGATCTCTTAGTTGCTGCAAAATGCTATTCTCAGTGAAAACAGGCACATTACTGTTAATTTGCATAATGAGTCTTAAAAAATTATTAGCCCCTTTTTTACAAAATCAGGAAACTGAGGTGCAGCAAGGTTATAACTTCTCAAGATCACAGGGCTGGTAAGTGGTGGACTTAAATTCCAGCTATGTTTAGTTCTCATACTGCTCTTTCAATATTAGTTATGCTACTATCACAGCTACTCATATGTATCTCTTATAATGAAATACCAAAGAAGAAAACCATAACCAGAATACTCACTTTCCAAATACTGTGTATTTCATGTCCAAATGTGGCTGCTTGCCATAGGTAATAAAAAACTGAGATCCATTGGTATTTGGGCCATTATTAGCCATAGATACAACACCTCTAACATTGTGCTGAAAAAGTTAGACCAAAGTATTAATTTGTATTTTAAATAAATATTCCAAGTACAGAACTGAAACAAGACATGCATTCTTTAACTTCCCAATATTTAAGGAACCAAGAAAACATTTAATCAGCTTCTACTTGGGCAAACCCAAATGTTCAGTTGCTGTATTATTGTTATCTCTGAAAACTTATGTGTAAATTGTTTATATATCAAATCATATCTCCTAATTAATTTTATTTTCACTTTAGAGCAGTATAGCCACAAACACTTTTAGTAATACCAATGTATAATAGAAATAATCCTTACATTTATATTAAGGGACAGTGTGCTGGTATGAAATGATCAGGCAGACAATAAAACTAAAATCCCCATAATCTCTTCACACATACACTGGACTATGGCTAGTTTCTTTATCTGTAAAACAAGGGAGGTTGGACTGGTTGTGGGGTTTATTCATAATTCAAATGCTCACAAGGGTCAGCAGATAATGAATTGGTAAGTGGGCAAAATGTAAACATTAGGGAGTGATGGAGTCTGGCTAAAGGAATAATATATCTCCTGCCTAATGGCATTAAAAATTTTTTTTAACCAATGGCCATAGAGAAAGCATCTATGGGTCTTCCACCCATTTGCAGTTAGTTCATAACCCCAGGACTAGATGATCTAAGGAAGGTCTCTTCCAGCTCAATATTTGTGATACTATTTTTTGTACAAGGGACAGTATACAGCAATTAAAAGACTTTACTGATAAGATTGAAGACATGACAGACCCATGTTATAGGGAGGTGCCTCAATAGAAAAATACACTATAAATAACTTTAATGATTACTCCATCTTTAGTTCTTTACCAGGGACACTAATGAGACAAGCAACAGAGATATGTATTCCCCAATTAATTTCATTTTTGCTTTGGAGAAGTACATACAAGACTTTTAGCAATATCAATGTATAATAGATGCAGCTACATCAAGATATTAATGCTTTATTGTCTCCTTAAAAGGTGACTATCAATCAAATGTAACCTTTGATACACACAAGAATATATATACCACTTGTAATAAAGCAAGTACCATAAACTTATTTCTAAGCTTTAAGAATTAAGATTGAGTAAACTTGCGTATGTTTCTGTGCTCCTCTCATGTAGTACCTTAGCTTCTCCACGGAGTAACCACTACTCTAATGTCTTTATATGCCTACACAATATATACTTGACTCTTTCTCCTTCCCTTCCCCTCTCTCTAAAAGAAATAAATAAATAAAATCTTTTAAAAAGGAATAAAAATAAAACTTTTTAGAAAAAATATGATGAAGACAGTAAAAATCCCTAATTTTAACATGATAAATATTTATATGCACTTCTCTTTAATCTCACAGAGCTCTACTGCAGGCATTAAGTAAGATTAATAAAGGAATATTCAAACACCCAGCAGATGATGATAAAAGTTGGAGACTGATAACGGCAATGTTGCAACCAGAAGGTCTGATAGTCTTTCCTCCCCACTCTCAAAAAAGGCTAATGGTTCACGTCATTCAACATGAATTTTACAGTGAGACATTAAGCACCTTCAGTACAATATATTACTGATTAAACATTTCAGGCTGGACCCAAAGATGAGCTAACTTAATATCAAGATCCATGTGATGGTGAGAGTCCAGAATATATTTTAGGCTAGATCTACTATTTATATTTTCTCTCTGATATCATTTATCAAGTGTGCAGAAACTACAAAAAAAATGGGTATCTATTTACTTATGATGTTAACTTGTGTTACTACAACATAAGTATCAAACTTTCCAAGTGTATACATGACATGAGAAAATAATTTTGACGCATTGGGGACGTACCTTAAGATATTCACTGTATTCATCCTCAAATTTCTTGCCCCAGATACTGTTACCTCCTCTTCCACTACCTGTATTACAAAATAAATAATAGAAGTATCTAATTATAGAATGGGTTTATTTTCTAAAATTTAAGGGCTGGTTTAAAGTATAACTCTTTAAATACAAATAAAATGTGATTCACCTCTCTCTTTTTTTAAGTTTATTTTTTATTGTATTCTTTCCCATTACCATTTAGATAAGTCCACTCTTCCTCCAATTTCATTTTATAAACCAGAAAAATAAAATGTCTCTATAAAAACCCTCCTTATGAATATTATTCATATTTTAAAGCTAGTTGCTAGTAGCTTCAGCTTAAAAACTGCTTGTTATTATAAGGTAGATCAATTAGAAAAACTCTACATGCTTTAATTTTTCTATTATTTGTCTACCCCCCCTCTTCACACTATATACCCACTTCTCTATATTTTAATGGAGGAACTTACCTGTGGGATCTCCTGTTTGAACCATGAAGCCCTTTATATTTCTATGAAATATACAGCCATTGTAGTAATTACTGGCACAAAGAGCCAGGAAATTCTGAAGAGAGTAAAAGTAATGATAGAGAAATGATATAGCAGAAACACATTTAAGAGAAAGAATTAACCGTATTTACTGAAAACACTATAACATCATATTTAAACTACGTCTTTTAGGCATAATTTAGGCATATGTCCTTTAGGCATACTTTGGATGATGTTGCCTCCTTGCCCAAAGCACTTTAATGGCTCCCTTCAGTTTCTGGAATAAAATACAAACTCCTAAGCAGGACCTAATAAGTCCTACATGACCTAGCCTACCTCTACATGTCATATGATAATGACCCCTTCCATGTTGCTTACTATGTTAACCTCATCAGTCTTCTGAAAATTCATCCCAAAGAGACAGGCTTTCCCATATTGAGGCCTTTGTACCTGTTATCTCTATACCTGGAATGTTCTTTTTATATATCTTCTCTTGGAGATGCTTTCATTACCTTTCATACTAAGTATCACTATCTTGGCTAGGCCTGCCCTCACATTCTTTTAAATAAGTTTTTCCCCATTATACTCTCTCTCTCTCTCTCTCTTTTTTAAAGATTTTTATTTATTTACTTTTAGACAGAGGGAAAGGGAGGGAGAAAGAGAAAGAAACATCAGTGAGTGGTTGCCTCTCACTCACCCCCTCCTGGGGACCTGGCCCACAACCCAGGCATGTGCCCTGACTGGGAATTGACCCGGCAACCATTTGGTTTGCAGGCTGGCATTCAATCCACTGAGCCATACCAGCCAAACCCCCATTATTCTCTGTTTCAACATTTTATTACCTTTAAGGCATTATCACCATCTAGAATTACTTTTTTTCTAGAATAAATCTGCCCCCACCCCCTGCCTATCTTCCCACATTAGCTCCACAAGAGCTAATGTCCACGAGAGCTAATGTCTCTTGTTCATCACTGTATTCCCAGACACTTTCAAGACAGAATTTCATAAATAGCCGTTGAATGATTATATATATACCCATATACTCTTCTTCCTTCTATCCTTGTCATTTAAACAAGTGAAATAATGTAAGAGAGAGTTCTCTTATCTGATATCTAATGATTACTTATATTTCCTAAGAAAAAATGAGCCAGAATAGAAAGATACCAGCCACTCCCGTAGACATCAGGAAGGTAATTGGAAATTAGGCCAGAAATTATGATGGCTGGTTTTTCCTGACAATGGTTTTATTTTATAAAAAAGTGTTTTTCCCCCTTTTTTTGGATGTTGTTGACTTATTAAATTATTTAATTTCAAAATGGTTATCCTGTTGCATTAACTCATTTTTTTATTTGTACATAATGGTACTCACTTCACAGGCTTTGGGTGTCCTCTCACAGAAGATTTCTATTTTAATATCACCTACATCTGTATGCAGTGTTACCGACTAAAAGGAAAAAGAATGCAAGAACAAATGAGATTTCTTCAGGGGACTTTATGCACTGTATGATTTCCCTAACTAGATATTAAATATGACAATCTAAATAAAAATAGACAGAAATACTATTTCAGAGGTGACCTGTCCACATAGCAGCTCTGAGATTAAGTTGTATTCCTTCAAAACTTACTTCACCAATAGAAAAAAACTCCAGAAGATAAATATAAAGGTTAGGGTAAAGTGGTATTTATGCTAAAAATTAGGGAGCAGATATTGTGATGGAAGTAATTATTTTAAGTTTGAATTTTTCAGCAGTAAAAAATAAAAACAATTGTAATGTCAGAACTATTGATTTAAATGGCATTCACCATCATTGTTTATTGAAAATGGTAAGAGAATGACTTTCGAAACATAATTTTCACCATTCCCCTTATGTAATTTAATTATGAGTGACAAGGTTAAAAAATTATTCCTTTCTCAACTAAAGACAGGACATAGAAAACATACGTGTTTCTAGATTCCAAATGTGCATAAGTAACCACAGTATTTTTTTTCCTTGGTTCTCTTTTATTCTGGCTTTTTGTTTGTTTTATCTGTTATTTTGGTAGCTTGAATACTCCTTTTGTAGTTATCCCATTACAGAAAGAAGGAAAATTATTATTCTGGGGCTTCCTTTTACATTTTTCTTCTTATTACAATAGTATCTAGCTGTCAGAGTATGGCCATGTATCTATGAAGATACAAAGCAGAAGTCTGTGTGGAGGGGAGGCATTATTCTAGTTGCTGTCTACTTCAAGCTCTAGCTGCCCACCTTAGATACAGAGCAAAAGTTTCCAATTAAAATTTCAACACCCGGGCTATACCCTTCTGCTCCTCCTCCTCCCCCTTTTCATCTCAATCTATCCTGTAGTCAATCTTTTTCTATAAAAGGTAAATTCTGCATGTTTTAAGTGAAAATGTAAATTAAAAAAGTAGTTTTGCTTTTTGTTGAGAACCATTTTTCATTGTACGCTTCTATAGCTTATCGCTTCCCTGTCTTGCCATTGATATTGCTGTGCAGTTTTATTTCCCTTGACTGAATTTCTAAAATTTATTTATAATGAGACAGTCATAAGAACTCTATAAAACTTACCATTTTTCTTCTTGATGGTTACTGTTACTTAATTTCTCCCAGTCTCATCTAGAGAAGCTCAAAAACGAATCTCCATTCCCAAAGGGAAAAAAAATAATTAAGTTAATTTTTCTCTCTTACCTCACACATGCTTATTTGTATACTGCATATGTAAAAGAAAAAGTCTCGAAGAGCAGCCCCCTCCCCCAAGTAATAAAAATCCGGTCATAGAAGTGATGAAGAGATGCTACCCGACTTAAGCTTCTCAACCTCTTACTTCCCTTGTTCACTCTTCTTCAAGAGCCTCCTTGCAAGTCCAACAAGCCAACTATCATACATTACGGCCTTGGGTCTCTTGACTTCTGTGCGGCTATTTTCCTCCCCTCCGGGTTTCTGCTCCCAAGTCAGGTCTCACCGACTTGACAACTCTATTTTAAAATGTCTTGAGCCTAGTACTTTCCCTATTTTCTTTTTCCCATAACACTTATGTCTAATATACCATATACTTTATTAATTTAAGTGTGTTGTTTGAACGTCACCTTCTCCATCCTGAACTCACTCGAATTAGCCCAAGAACTAAAACACTCAACGCTCTCCAAGTCCAGAGAGAATGAGCGCGTTATCCCATACTTACTTGCCTACTTCGGTAAGCAGAGCTGTTGCTAAAACTTTCAGAAAAGGTGAATTGCAGATGCCCCCCACAGGTGTGTAGATTCGAAATTAGTTTCTTCAGGCCACCGGAAGCCGAGCACGGGACCCATTAGAGAGAACGCCTCTCGTGGGCTCGCCTTCGCCGCTGCCCCGCTTCTAGATCAAACCAAGACAGGTAGAACTAGGAATACAATGTAATTTATCTCCACCGGAACACTTTCGACAGTGAAAAGAAGCTCTTTTCATCACTAGGACAGGAATCCTAACCCGGAACTACTTTAGACAACTCTAGAGTTTCCTCGGGCTCAGAGATCAAATGGGAAGGACCAGTTCCGTTCCCAGCCTATTCCCACAATGCTTTGAGGTACCGCGCGGTTTGGAAGTGACTCGACGGAGTCTTTGCAGGACTGGTAAGTCCTGAGCTTTTTAAATTTACTGCGGATCGTGGTTCATGCAGGCTGTGGCTGTTTTCCTAGCGCTCCCTCAAAAGGAGGCAGGAGAGAAGATGGGGTAGAAAACTGGCTTGCCCCATGAGAGCTTGGGACTCTTGGAGCAGGGGTCATGAGTCAAGGGCTTACCGGCTGTGCCACCTGGGCTCTTCATTATCCCGGCAAAGGCTTGAATATAGACGAGGGAATGAAAAAAGGTGCAGTCCTACTTAGTAACCAAGAGTGCTGACTCTAGGTCAGGTATTGTCGCCAACTTTACTTTTAAATCATGTGACACTATGAGCCTGGCATTTCCAATTCTTAAGAAGTGTAAATTTGTTACACAGCTGTCTGTGGCTGTGGGAGGTCAGTGTGGTTTTAGAGTCGGTGGTCTTATTCAACATGCTGTGCCGCCTCCTACTGTTGTTAACTGGCATCAAGCGACACATTTCCTAACCTGAAATGAGGGGCGTTCTGTTATTTCCAAGGGCTCTTTCCAATGTAACAATGAGTAACACAAGGATGGATGGCCCACTAAAGTTTCACTTTCGCTCTTGCCAGATTTAGAGGAGAAATCTGGAAAGTGAAAGTGGTATAAATAAGGACATTAGACGATCTTCCTAGGCCTGGGTTGTTAACAGAGGCGCCACATCAGTTCAAATCATATATTGAATAAGTAACAGGTACTTACATCTCATATTAAATATTTTAGCTGTAGAAATGTTTTAAAAATTGCTTTTGATATTATTGGGTTATGAATATTTAAATTTACAACTGGCTATGCTTTCTCTTTAATTATTGTGCATACTATTGTATGAATTGCTTTTCTTCAAAAGCAGAAGTGTTCGTGGATACCAATTTTAAGAATGGAGTTGACTGTTATCTTTTGTGGATACAACTGTCTAGAGGGCTTACAGACTCTGGGCACTCTGCCACCTTAGAGCGTAGCCTTCCTGTAGCAGATGTTGGTTCAGAGGCAGCAACTCTGCTTTTTCCTGCCTCGACCCAGCCCATTTGGAGTGACATGTCTGTGCATCTTATGAAGCACTTACTATTTATATATGTTGTTATTTTTTTTATAAAGTACTTTTTCATACTAATATATACCACCCGAACTCCAAATTCTGCTCTGATGGGATAGGGGGACTGTATCAGTGTGTGCAGTGAGCATTTAGTGCTGGCCTGTGTTGGTGATACTGGGATATATAAAGGATTGTTCCTATTTTCTGGTGGCACTAGTATACTGGGGAGACAGACAAAGAGGAATATAACATTACGAGGGTACGAGGGAAGAATGGGGCCAGACAGGGAGGAGAGAGACACTGAAAAGGAAGGTTTGTCAAGAAAGGCTTTATTTAGAAGTTGAAGGGGATTTAGAAGGAAGGGTAATATTTAGAGAAATGGAGAAGGCAGGAGAAATAGGAATTGAAATAGGGATTTGAAGAACAAGAACAAGGGTATGGTAGGGGCTGGGGAGAACGGGGTAACCATTTGTGTATTGTGTACCAGGCTTGGGCCAGGTGACTCATACATATGAATCCATTTGCTCCTCTGGACAGTCTGTGAAGTAGGTTGTAGTGTTTCCATTTTATACATGAGGAAGCAGGGTCGGAGGTTAAAGGACTTACCTAAGGTACCACGTGCTGATAAGTGGCAGAGGCCATATCTGAAACCAGGTATGTATGACTGTAGCTCTTTTGTTCACGTTTTGCAAAGTTCCATGCCCAAAGTGTACATTTGTAGCATTTTTTGTATTTTGACTTCAGATACTCAGTTTTACCAGATTTCTGCATGTTGTCATCTCACATACGACTGCTCCCCACAACAATCCGCCTTGTTCAGTCCCTGATCCACAATCCTTCCTGTTCCTGTATGGATTTGAAGGCTCTCCTTTCCTCCTTAAATGACTTTGCATCCCTCTCATTTGCTGAGAGTTGGGACAATGTTGGATTACTGGTGGAACCAAGCCCACCACACACTGTAAACACACTCTTCCTAACCAATGACTTGACCGAAGAAGTTATAGAGGAGGCGCTGCAAAAAAAGGCTGATTTCATTCTCTCCTACCATCCGCCTATTTTCCGACCCATGAAGCGCATAACCTGGAAAACCTGGAAGGAGCGCCTGGTGATCCGGGCTCTGGAGAACAGAGTCGCTGTTTACTCTCCTCACACAGCCTACGATGCCGCACCCCAGGGAGTCAACAACTGGCTGGCTAAAGGGCTTGGTGAGAAGCCTCTTCGTCTCTCATGTTTCATATTTTTCCCTAGAATGTCTTTGCAGTAGAATTTTAACTGCTTTAGGTGCAGGACCATTATTCTGTGTGTACATAATATATTTAAAAATAATGTTGCTGAAATTGGGCAGTTAAATTGCATTTGAAAAATAAAATTATTATTATTATTATTCATGAATAAGGAGAGCAAAGGAAATCTCTGCTCCACTCAGCTTGGTGATTCGTCACTCATGTAGTATAGTACCTACCGCTTAAGCACTCCAAAGTGCTTGTTAAAATGAATTGAAAGCTCAGGCTTCTCCAGAATATACTTAATATATCACTCAGATAGACATCAGAGTTTTAATGAGGGAATTCATTAAAAATGAATTGAAAGCTCAGGCTTCTCCAGAATATACTTAATATATCACTCAGATAGACATCAGAGTTTTAATGAGGGAATTCAGCATATGTGTTTTAGCTCTATTTTTAGTAAATGTTTATAGTTTACTCATTTTGGCCTGAAGCTTTTATGAAGATATAATCTGGATTGATGTAGTCAGGTGGATATGAACATTTGCACCCTGAGTCTGTCTTGTCCAAATGTTCTTGATATTTAAGAGTCTCCTGGAAAATAATTCTGAAAATACATTTGATTTTGTATATCTGTATTAAATCCCTCATTTTGGGTACTGTTGGAGATATGTGTGAGGGATATGTATATGTATATATAGTGTATAAATATCTGAGAATGAATTTTTAAACTAATTTTTTGTGTTTTGCCTATGATAGTTTATCTTTTTAATTTAAAAAGACCACAAAAACTCCGTTATCCTACAATTTTTTTTTCTAGGAGTTTGCACCTCCAGGCCCATACATCCTTGCAAAGCGCTTAACTACCCAACGGAGGGAACACATAGAGTAGAATTTAATGTTGACCACACCCAAGACCTGGACAAAATCATTTCTACAGTGAAAGGAATTTCAGGTGTTTCTGTCACCTCTTTTTCTGCTAGGTCAGTATATTTTTCTCTTTTTTGGTGGATGTTTATTTGTTAAGGATCTTTCTTACAAATTCTGTAATTCTGGCATTTATGTTTGAAACAAATTATTTTCACTGACATGGGTTTACAAAACTGTGTGCTGCTTATTTGGGTCCTCAAGGAGAACTACAAGAGCTTTTCAAAACAATAAAAATGATAACACTACTTCCTGGGCAGGAGGGACTAAACTATACATATCATATACAGTATTTCTCATATTCCTGGTAATGGTGAAAAGTAGTTGTTTATACTTTAGGGTATAGGCATACCCCGGGGGTACTGTGGGTTTGGGTCCAGACAAGCATAATGAAGTATAGTAATAAAGTGAGTTGTAATCTTTGCAGGTGGAGGGTCTTGCTTTCATTTTATAAAAGTCACAATACCTCTGAAGCTCAATAAAATGAAGTATATCTGTATATAGATAAATCCTGGTGACATACTGATAACATAAGTGTACTTTTATCAGCTCCCAGCAATCAGTGATTCCCAAGCCCTTTAAAGGAAAAATATGTTATAGTGCCTCTAATAAGAGGCATTTATTTATTTAGGACAGGTATCAAAATGTTGCCTCATAGGAGATTTTCTTTTAGGTTAATTTATCTTATAAAAGACAACTTAACCCTGGCTGGTGTGGCTCAGTGGATCGAGTGTCGGCCTGTGAACCAAAAGGTCAATGGTTCTATTCTCAGTCAGGGCACATGCCTGGGTTGTAGGCTAGATTCCCGGCTGGGTTGTGTGAGAGGCAACCGATCGATGTTTCCCTCTCTTTCTCCCTCCTTTCTCTCTCTCTAAAAATAAATAAATAAAATCTAAAAAAAAATGTTGTTATACAAACCTAGGATTTAATAATTGTGTAAAAAACAAAGATAAATATAATGACTTTTTAATAAAATGGAACTCTGTGTCAGACTACACCAAAAAGTGACTTTTTTGATGAGTTGCTTAAGTATAGATACCTCATAGTAAAACCATTGCAAATGTCCTCTAACTGTATGGGAGAATTTCAAGAATTTTGAGAAAAATTATTTATAGGATTTTGCATAGATTCTAGTCATGGATTTCCTTTACCATATTGAAATACTGTGCAAGTATGGAAGTTAAAAGAAAATTATATAAGTAAAGCATGAAAAAATTAAACAATACAAAAATCCTCCTTGTCCCTTCTACTCAATCCCAGTATCAACTCAAGCTGCCTTTTTTCTTGCTTTCAGAAAAGTGGGTATCTTTCCAAGCACATACGGAGACATGAAGAAATGTATAGTTTTGTTTTATTCATTGTTCTCTTAATTAAATGGTACAACGTATTTACCTTTTTACTAACAAGATATCTCAGAGATCTTTCCTTATAGGTATATAAGATATCTTTTTAACTGCTGAGTAATGTTTCTTATGGATGTACTGTCAATTCTTTAAGCATTCCTCTTCCTTACTGATGAACTTTAAAAAAAAACTTGCATATTTAGTTTGGTTCTGGTTTTACTGTATTACAGGTAATATCTGGGTTTTACCATCAGTCAGGGCCCAGTCATTGTTTTTGCTTTTTATTTTCAAAGCTCCACAGATGATTACAGTATTGACAACTACACATCCAGATTATATTTTAAGGTGCCTTTTAGCTCTACAATAGAATTTTTATTTAGAGTTTATGATTAAATGCAAAACTTTCTTTAAAAAGATATTTATTTATTTTTTTTTCAGAAAGTGTGGGAAGTGAGGGAGAAAGAGAGGGAGAGAAATACCAATAGATCGGTTGCCCCTCACAGGCCCCCAACTGAGGACCTGGCCCACAACCCAGGCATGTGCCCTGACCAGGAATGGAACCGGTAGCCTTTCAGTTTGCAGGCTGGCGCTCTGTCCACTGACCCTCACCAGTCAGGGCCAAAACTTTCTTGACGCCAGTCTTTCTGGAGAAACTCAACAGCATTGCTTCTCAAAGGGCAATTTGAGGACCCCTTACATCATGGTTAATAGGGTACTTATGAAAAATGTAGATTTTTGGCTTCATCCCAGGTCTATGTAATTAAAATGAGGTTTCCCTGGGAATTTGTCCAGGAAATTCCTGTATGCAGTGATGTTTGAAAATTAACTTCTCCAGGACTTTGCAAAGAATTCAGCCCATTCATAGATGTTGTTTCACTGGATCTGTAAAAGGATCCAGCAGCTGTCATTTTAGGAAGCAACGCATAACTGGGTTAAGAACACTTAGAGCAGTGATTTCAAGGTGAGGTCCTTGGGTCAGCCACGTCAGCACCACCGGGAACTTGCTAGAACAGTAAATTCTCAGACTCCACCTAGACCTACTGAATCAGAACAGGGGGTGGGGCCCAGCAGCCTGTGATTTAAATCATCCACAAGGTGATTTTGGTGCATTCTAAAGTTTGAGAAACACTATTCTGGAAAATAATTTGGTTTTGGATTAAATCCTAAATTCCATATAAATCTAATCTACTGTAGGAGATTGTAAAAAACAGATTATTTAAAATACATTTTGTTTATGTTTTTCCTAAACCAGTGAGTGATTTTTTTTGTAGGACTGATGATGAAGAACAGACACGGATCAGTGTGAATTGTAGTCAGCAGGCACTGGTGCAAGTGGTGGCTTTTCTCTCCCAGAACAGTCAGCTTTATCAGAAGACTGAAATTCTGTCACTGGAAAAGGTAATAAAAATATCTTCTATCACTGAGCATTTTTGTTTGCAAATTCACTTGTAAATTGTTAGATCAGTAGGCCATTAAATGTCACCCAAAGAAGCACAAAGTGATGATGAGGGCACAGTCCTTGGGGAATACATTCAGAACAGGAGACACTCCAGAAATAGAATGATGTTGATCCTTGCCTTATTGGGCTGCTTCCACCCATTTGGGCTGCTGTAACAAAATACCACAGACTGGATAGCTTATAAACATTTATTTCTCCCAGTTCTGGAGACTGGAAAGTCCAAGATCACAGCACCGGCAGATTTGGAGTAGTGTCTGGTGAGAGAGCCCACTTCTAATTCATAGATGTACCTTTTATGTTCTCACATGCTGAGAGGGACTAGGGATCTCTCTGGACTCTCTTATAATGCACAAATTCCATTTGTGTGAGTTTTACCCTCATGATTTAAAGCGCCCCCCAAAGGCTTCACCTCCTAATACATTTGGTGGTTAGGTTTTCAACATGAATTTTGGGAGAACAGAAACATTCAGACCGTAGTTGAGGTCTTCAGGGATAGAGACTCTTATAGTTTGGTCTCTTATTTTATGCCCTCTTTGTGAACCCTTTTATTCATTCCTTTAACTTATTTGTAAGATGATTCCTATGTCTTTATTCTCTAGCTCAGTATGATTTCTTAAGTTGAAAAATTAAAAAAACAAACCCATATTTCCAACTACTTTCTAGACACTTTCCATTTACAGATCCCACAAGTATTTCAAATGACAATAAATATATACAAATATCGACCTTATCTTCACTTTCCTTTTTTCTGTTTCATCAGTGGCATCATCATTTACCTTATTTTCCAAGTTTCCACAGCTCTCTCTGCCCCTGTAAGTCCAAGCCTTGCTGATTCTGTACCCGAATCTATAAAATATTTCTCCTCTCTGTTTACTTCGCCACCACAGAATTTGAAAACTTTCATATTCCCTCTCTTGGAATGTGAGTGATCTGCTAAGGGAGCACACACAGGAGACAATGCAGACTTAGCGCACAAAGTGTTCCAAGACTGGCTGTGGCCCGTGTCTCCAGCTGCCTCTCAGTCACCATCCCGTGCTCTGCACACCAGCGACACTGCTGTTGGATCTGTCCTCAGTGTGCTCTCTCACACTTTGACACCTTTGTACATGTTCCCTGGTTAGAATGCCTTTCCACCTCTCACCCTCTCCCTGTCCTCCCACACTGCCCTTCATGTCCCTTCTCTTTCAACCCCTTTCTTGTCTGTCTGCAATACTCAAGTTCTTGTAAAACCTTTGATTCTCCTTTTTCCAAATATCCCCATCCCTAAAACCCATTTCATTTATTTTGCCATTCCTTTCTGCTCTCATTAAAAAATAGTACTTGCCTTGTATTTAAACACACTTATTATTATTTATTTATTTAAATATTAGCCTTACCAGAAGACTATGATTTCCTAGAAGTCAGAATATTTTTGTGAGATTTGGGTACAAACTTTAGCCTGGAGCTAGCTGTAGTGAGCTCATAGTGTGCGTGTTACATTGATCTCAGCATTTGCTGTTTGTTGCACAGGTTTGCTTTCTAGGACTGATGATGGACAGTTTTTCTGACTTCTGTTTCTCCTCAGCCTCTGCTTCTGCACACTGGAATGGGACGGTTATGCACACTGGACGAACCTGTCTCCTTGGCAACCATGATTGAACGAATCAAAAGGCACCTAAAACTGTCACATATTCGCCTTGCTCTTGGGGTAGGGAGGACCTTAGGTAAATGTCTCTTTTATTTCTCCAGTATCCATACTGTTAATGTTGGGCAAAAGCTGAAACTCTTGACTATTAATGTAAGTGAAAGAAAGCCTGTTAGCAGTCACGGGAATGACTGACTGGTTTGTTATCAAACAGGGTAGTCTAGGTCGTGCTGTGGTAAACATCTCATTGGCTTTGACAAGATTTATTTTTCCATCACACTCTGTTCATCTCAAATCAGCAGGGGAAACATGCCCATTGTAGGCTGGTTGCTGTTGCAGAGGGAAAGTTTTGGAGAATCTTAAAACATTCTAGCCTAGAAATGAACTTCTGTTTAACTCACAGTCTAGAGTTAGTCACATTGCCCAACCTAACCCAAGTTGGGCATGAAGTACCATCCTATCATGTGCCAAGAAATTATGACAGATCCAATTGCCATGCAAATCTTGGCATTTTACAATACTGGTGATATTTTATACTGTAGTGCTACTAAGTCAGTTGACTCACTGCAGTTCCTGAGTGTTGCAGACACTGTCTTGTCTTTTGGCTTTTCCCATCATTTGGGGGAACAGAAGGAATGAATAGGACATTTGTTGGACCCCTGCAGTTTGCCTGGCATTGTACTGAGTGTCTGAAGTATGTGGGCTCCTGCTACAAAGGAGACCAGAGGTTGTAAGTGTGAATTCTGAGTGTCTTGGGTTCAAATTTATCTGTGCTATTTGCTGCATGATTTTGACAAGTTATTTAACCCCTTTGTGTCCTGGTAGCCATGTCTGTAAAAACTGTAGTAATAATAAAAACCTAATTCAGCGAGGTAGATATATGTAATCCAAGTGACAGGGCACAGTGACTGGTATACATTAGTGGTGCGGCAAATGCTAGCTATTAGCCCTGTGGTAGGTATTAGTGTTCCCATTGCACCACTGAAAACAGCGAAGTTCAGCGTGTTAAGTAACTTATCTGAAAGTCCATAGTTGGATCAAATAACTCATAAGAATTAATTTCCAAAGAAAGTAGTTGCCAGAGGTGGTATTTGACTTCTGATCCAATTTCAAAGCCCCTCCTTTGAAATAGCACTATTGCAATCTAGGATGACCACTAATGAAGTGTCTATCCTGGAAACCTAAGTGCTAAATATTTGTTAGGTTTTGCTTGAAGTTTCTGTTATTTCACTCTTTTGAAGATGCTATTTTAAAGTAAATACAGTATTTAAAAATCCATTTTTAGCATTCCTCTAACTAGCCCTTTTAGTTCCTCTGCTTCCTCACCTGAGAACTGACATAGTACATCCCTACCTCTCCCTGTTGCTTGGGGACCTGGGTGAGGTTACTTTACCTAGTACTGTGCCAGTGAAGACTGGAGCTATACTATTACCATTATTCAGCGGTGCCTTACATGGGCTTGTGCAGCCATATACATCCAAGGGAATAATAACCTTGCCTTGGGTTAGCTATGCAATACCCAAGAATAATCTATTAACTTATATGAAGACATGTTTTGTTGCTTTTTAAAATTCAGTCAGCAAAATTCATATACTGGTGATGAGACCAGGAGTGAAATCTGCATTAGGGTTCTTGGTGCAAATTCTAACATTAAAATGAAGGGGAACTGTAAAGTACTGGTCTTTTGTTTCCTTTATCTTGAAGCATCACAAGTCAAAGTTGTGGCTCTATGTGCTGGTTCTGGGAGCAGTGTTCTGCAGGGGGCAGAAGCCGACCTTTACCTCACAGGTAGGAAAGCCTTTGGGTCTTTTTTCTACCCTTTTGCGTAACCTTTCCCAAACTTGGTTTCTTTTCTTTTTTTTTTTTTTAAGATTTTAATTATTTACTTTTAGAGAGGGGAAGGGAGAACGATAGAGAGGTAGAGAAACATCAATGTGTGGTTGCATTTCATGTGCCCCCCACCAGGGACCCGGCCCGCAACCCAGGCATGTGCCCCAACTGGGAATCAAACCCGGAACCCTTTGATTCCTAGGCCAGCACTCAGTCCACTGAGCCATACCAGCCGTGGTCCAACCTTGGTTTCTTTTTACAAGTTAAAAAATAGCAAATTTTATGACAGCACCTGGCATATAGATTAGCTTTTGTAGCCAGAAGCTAATAAATGCTTTTTGAACCTGAACTAAATAGAAACTACACCAAAATTGAAGATGTACCACTTCTTTGTGGAGGGGAAGAAATCATTTAACAGTTTATTAGAATATTTAAAAATACTGATGTTTAGCATTTATTTAACCCATCTTCTTCCTAAACATGGTTTCTCTCAGATTTCATGTTACTTTCTATGCTTTAGGTAGAAAATAGTGCCTCTTACTCAACCCTAAGTCAATCATCAGTTCCTATTTGTTCTAGCTCCAAAATTTTTCTAGGACCTTTCCTGTTAGCTCTATCCAGGTACCATCCCCAACTTGAAGAACACCATCAAATCTCTAATCTTAATCTTCCACATACTCTCCCGAATTTAACTTCCTTTTTTTTTAAATTATATTTTATTGATTGTGCTATTACAGTTGTCCCAATATTTCTCTATTTGCCCCCCTCCACCCAGCACCCCCACTCCCTCAGGCAGTCCCCACACCATTGTTCATGTCCATGAGTCATGTGTATAAGTTATTTGGCTACTCCATTTTCTGTACTGTACTTTATATCCCTATGGGTATTCTGTAACTACCAATTTGTACTTCTTTTTTTTTTTTATACATATAGACTTAAATATCTTATTTTTTTTTAAGATTTTATTTATTTATTTTTAGAGAGGGAAGGGAGAGGGAGAGAGAGAGAAACATCAATGTGTGGTTGCTGGGGGACATGGCCTGCAACCTAGGCATGTGCCCTGACTGGGAATCGAACCTGCGATGCCTGGTTCGCAGCCCGCGCTCAATCCACTGAGCTACTCCAGCCAGGGCTCAATTTGTACTTCTTAATCCCCTCACCTCTTCACCCATTCCCCTACATCCCCCTCCTATCAGGCAACCTTTTCCTTAAAAAAGTCCCTTTAACATTTCATATAATAGTGGTTTGGTGATGATGAACTCCTTTAGTTTTTTCTTGTCTGGGAAGCTCTTTATCTGCCCTTTGATTCTGAACGATAGCTTTGCTAGGTAGAGCAGTCTTGGCTGTAGGTCCCTGCTTTTCAAGACTGAATATTTCTTGCCAGGCCCTTCTAGCCTGCAAAGTTTCTTTTGAGAAATCAACTGACAGTCTTATGGGAATTCCCCTGTAGCTAGCTAACTACTTTTTTCTTGCTGCCTTTACGATTCTTTAAGCTTTGACATTTTAATTACGAAATGTCTTGGGGTGAGCCTCTTTGTATCCCTCATAATTAGGATTCTCTATACTTTCTGAACTTGTGTGTCTATTTCCCTCATCAAATTAGGGAAGTTTTCTTTCATTATTTTTTCAAATAGATTTACAGTTGCTGGCTCTCTTTTCTCCTTCTGGCACGCCTGTGTTGTGAATGTTGAACTTCTTGAAATTGTTCCATGGGCTGCTTACACTATCCTTTTGTAAATTCTTTTTTCTTCTTATTGTTCTTAGTGGCTGTTTTTTGCTTCCTTATGTTCCAAACCATTGATTTGATTCTCAGCTTCATCTGCTCTACTGTTGTTTCCCTGTAAAGTGTTCTTTGTTTCAGTTAGTGTATCCTTTGTTTCTGACTGGATCTTTATGCTACTGAGATTCTTACTGAGTTCCTTGAGCATCCTTAAAGCTAGTGTTTTGAACTCTGCATCTAGTAGCTTGCTTGTCTCCAGTTTGTTTAGTTCTTTTTCTAGAATTTTGTTCTGTTCTTTCATTTGAGCCATGTTTCTTTGTCTCCTCATTTTGGCAGCCTCCTGTGTTTGTTTCTATGTAAATACTAGGTACAGCTGCTATGTCTCCCAGGCTTGGTAGAATGGTCTAATATAGTAGGTATCCAGTGGCATAGCCTCCTCTATTAGTGTATTCAAGGTGTGTGTACCGTGTTGGTTGTGTACACCCTTTTGTTGTAGTTGAACCTTGATTGATGTTGTCATGTCCAAGGTCAGCTACCACCTGTGTTCTGTCCAGGGTCACACAGCATAAGCTACAAAGCAATCTGCAGGAGCTGCTACTGGTATTGGGCTTGGAGGTGCCCAGGCAAGACCAAGGGATGAACTATGGCTGGTTGCTACTAGTAGTGGGCTTGGGTCAACTTAGCAAGAGGTATGGGGGCTTGTTGAAGCCAGATGCTGTTTGTTTGAGATAATTAAGGAAAATCTGAAGCATGGGTGAAGACAAGCCATTCATATGGAAAGGTCACTGGAAGCAGCTTGGGTGGGCCCAAAAGTTGGGTGGGGTAGTACCTCAAGGAATCACCAGAGTGGGGCAAGCAGTGTCAGCCAGGTTGATGGAGTTTCAGACATGTTGCCCACCAGCCAGCTCTGTGGCTTTGTGGTGGGAGGCTCAGAAAAGGAACCATGGCCTCCGCCAGCACTTCTGTCTAGGAGAAAGCTACCCTCCCAGCTCTTACCCAGATGCCAGACAATTCATTTCCTTCTTGTATGTCTCAGATATTTTTCAATCTGCTGCCACAGTGCTGAAGCTCAGAGGGAGTTATTCTGAATAAGTCTGTGCATGGGCCCTTTCAGAGAGGAACTGCCAGGGAGTCCATAGTGTCTGTCTTCCACAGCCCCAACCCCCACTGGTTTTTGTAGCCAGAAGTTATGGCAACTTCATTTCCTGGCACTGGATCCCTGGACTGGGCAGCCTGATGTTGGGCTGGGACCCTTCACTCTTTAAATATCCCTTGCTATTTTTATCTGCTACATGAGTGTGTGGGACCAGCCCGTTCCATGTCTCTGCCCTCCTACAAGTCAACAGTGTAGTTTCTTTTCTAACTCTGTAGTTGTAGGACTTCCATTCAGCTCAATTTCTGTTGGTTCTAAATGGTGGTTGTTCTGTAGTTTAGTTGTAAGTTTGATGTGGTTATGTGAGGGAACCGTGTTTACCTATGCCAACACCTTGACCAGAAATCTCCAAAATTAACTTTCAAAAGTACAGATTTGATGGTGTATAATATTCTGGCTAAAAAACCTTCGGTGATTTCCATCATGTGTCCTCATGAAGCCTGAACGTTTCATCTTCTTTCATGTAGCCTTTGCTTATGCCGTTTCTCTCTTGCTAGAATACCTTTTTCCTGCCACTTTCTTTGTACTTCTAGAGATAAGCTCAAAGAAACCTCCTAGAAGCTTTTTCTGCCACTCTCTGACTCCTCCCCTGATGGCCATGCCTTCCTCTCCAATCCCTGTCACTTTGTCCTTAACCTCCTATTGCATTTCTGTTGGACAGTACTGTTGGCTCCCCATCTGCACACTGACTTATAACATGGCTCATCATTCCTCCAAAGGTTTTGGAGGCACTTTGTACACTTGGCTGCTACCAGCTGCTTTTCCACCTCTACTCCTCCTTAGTGTTAGGAGAGAGAGTTAAAGATCTCTTTTCCTACTTCCAGAATCAAGACTCTAGGATCATAACCCTCTGGCCATTCCCTGGGTACTTCTGTGCCTCTTCATTACTGTGCCTCTCCTGCCTCCCATGATTTATTACCTAGCACACCCTCTCACAAAGGCTGATCTACTTGGAATATTGTCACATCCAGAAGCACCGAGGTGCAGCATCTGAGCAAGCCTGATGTAATTGCTCTTAACCCACTGAAAATATACACAACCATTATCTGCTTTCTTTTCTCTCTGAAGATGTAATATTTTTATAAGCCCTCAATCTTGTACCAGATTGAAATAAACTTTTAATGTGTAGGCAATTTGACAGAATAATTTATAGCATGGTGTGTGACTAATTATAACATTTTACTTTGAAGGAAATTAAGAGCTTTAGAACAGCTGCAGGAATAGAACAATGAATTCTTGTATGCCCTTCACCTAGATTACTAATGGGTATATTTTGCCATGTTTGTAAATTCTCTCTCCCCCTCTCTCTCTCTGTACATATTATTTATTTGTCTATAAATACATCTTTATATACTTCCCCCAAAACTGTTTTGTAGTAATTGCAGATATAATGACATTTTACCCTTAAATAATTCAGCATATATCTCCTAAGAACAAGGACAATGTCTTATATGACCATGGAACAGTGATCAAAATCAGGAATTTAACTCTGGCTGGTGTGGCTCAGTGGATTGAGCACCGGCCTGCAAACCAGAAGGTTGCAGTTCGATTCCCAGACAGGGCACATGCCTGGGTTGCAGGCCAGGTACCTAGTTGGGAGCCTGCAAGAGGCAACCGATCGATATTTCTCTCCCTCTTGTCCTCCCTCCCCCCGCCAAAAAATAAATAAATAAATCTTTTTTAAAATTTAGGAATTTAATATTGTTAAAACATTTTTTTAGTATAAATGTTATATATTCTATATATATAACTGTATTCAGATTTTGCTAACTGATCAAAATTTGTAGCATTTCTTTTCCCAGTCAATATACAATCCATGATAACATAGTGCATCTGGAATAGTTCCTTAGCTTTGTCTGAAGAGCATTGACATTTTTGAAGTGCATAGGCCTTTTGCTTTGGTATATATTTCTCAATTTGAGGTATCTGATTGTTTGCTTGTAAGTAATGACTTTTTAAACATTTTTTAAATTATAAAGCAATATGTGCATCAGATAAATTCACACTGTTCCAAAATGTTGAGATGTCCTTCCTGTTTACTTGGGGAAATAGAAATATCTTCGTACCTGCCTGACTTTAGATGTCTATAGTCCGAAGCATCACTTCAAATATAACTCCAGGAATGAGAAGCACCAGCCAGAAGACCAAATATACAAATATAGGCCTCTGCTGCTATTCATCACCGTTCTGCTGAGTTTGACCTGGCATTAGGTTATTAAGGATAATATCCTAGGAAGACCAGGAGATGGGGAACTTGCTTCTTGCAGATCCTGCATAAATTCTCATTTGTCTTCTTTCCCACTTCTGTGCCAAGTTTTTCTTTCCTTTGCTTTTGATTACAGCTCTTACTATAGGGTCTTCATGGATTTTCCCACTTTCTTGCCTTTTGCAGCCAGTGCATTGATAATAATCCCAGGCAGCCAACTTGTCTTTCCTAAAGCATGGTTTCTAACTGGGCCACCTTGGTGTCTTTTTCTCCTTTTATTTTATTATTTATTATAGATTAAGATGTCTTAAAAGGTGCTTGAATGAAAAATACTCCTTATAATGAAATGGCACATATGGGGGCATGGAAATGTGGGCAATTAAAAATTTGGGGGGTGAGGTGGCCTGGCCTAAGGGTTAATCATTGTTCTGTACACCAGAAGGTTGCAGGTTCATCATGGTCAGGGTGCATACGGGGAGGCACCTGATCAGTGTTTCTCTCACATTGATATCTTTCTCTCTCTCCCTCCCTTCCACTCTGAAATCAGAAAATATCCTTGGATGAAGATTTTTATACACTTATTTTCTAGGGGGTGAATCCCTTTTTTCTAAGAAGCTTTTCCCCTTATTTTTTATGCCTTTATATTTCTATATATATTTTAAAATTATGCTTTTTATGAACAAGCCAAATTTTGCACAAAATATTTTTGCTCTTAAATTAGAAGTCATCTGGTTCATAAATAGTGTTTTTAAAAATTCAAAACATTTGCCCTAGCTTGTGTGGCTTAGTAGTTAAGTGCTGACCTGCGAATCAAAGGGTTGCTGGTTCAATTCCCAATCTGGGGCACATGCCTGGGTTGCGGGCCAGGTCCCCAGTAGGGGGGCGCACAAGAGGCAACCACACGTTGATGTTTCTCTCCCTCTCTAAAAAAATAAAATAAATAAAAAATCATAAAAATTCAAAACATTTGAGTTTTCCCAAAACCTTTTTGCAAAAAATGAGATGCTTTCCCAGCAGTAACAGATTTCTAGGAATTTTGCCTGCATCAAAGGAAAATACCATTTTTAATTTAGATATAATATGAAGTTCATTTCATCTTTATGAAGTAGACTAAGGTTGATGCTAAAAATTTTAGTGCTCACAAAGCATCAAGGAGTCTTCTGGAAAGTATGCCTAGGATTTTCTTGAAGTATTTGTTATTTAATATTACATGGGAAAGAAACTTTTTGAAGCCCCGTTTTATTTAGCAGGTCATCTATTTTGTGGAAACAATTTGAGTGGGCATTCTTACAGGTCTAGTTCTGGCAGTATTAGATACTGTTGGATATGCAAGTTTGGATACTGGTCTTGTATCTGCCAAGGGGAAAGAATTTAGAATTCTCAGAATGGTCTTTCTTTTTTAAATTGGAGGACATGTAAGACACCATACAAACCTTCCTACATTTATATGTGAAGTTCTGCTGTATTACATTTGCTTCACACAGAATGAAAACTTAGTCTTTCTGCTGTTAATGATTCAGCATTCCACAGACTCTGTGTCTAATGTTTAAGTATTTGCTCTTTCCTTTGCTGGCAGGTGAGATGTCCCATCATGACATTTTAGATGCTGCTTCCCAAGGAATAAATGTTATCCTCTGTGAACATAGCAACACTGAACGAGGCTTTCTTTCTGATCTTCAAGATATGCTGAGTGCTCATTTGGAGAATAAGGTTAATATTATCCTGTCAGAAATAGACAGGGACCCTCTTCAGGTGGTATAATGCATAAAGGAACAGAATGACAATCTACAGATCATTTCACTCCTAATTCAAATGCACAACATGAATCAGTAGTTTGCATCCTTCCAGAAGAACATTTTAGAATATATATTGTCATTTCTGGTTTGTTAATCTTCACCAAATGTTCTGTAGTTTTTAGGGTAAAAACTGTAACAGTCATTATAGTACAGATATTCATTATGAAGAACAAAATAGAGGATCTGCTCATGTACTGATATGCCAGAGATTTGGAGAAAGCAGCCCAGGAGTTCCAGCAACGATGGAGACATGGGTAGAAATGCTTCACTTCCTTGCACAACCAAAAGAACAACAAATTTAAAAACAAAACAACAAAAAAAAACAGTACTGCCAGATATTCAAACTTCATGGAAGTCGAACAACCAAGGAATTAAAGAAACATTCGGTAGAAGGGGCAGAGATGGGCAGCCGGGCTAGAGAGGATATACAGCCAAGAAGTGGCTGGTGGACTGGTTGGTCCCACATTCATGGGCAGATAAGCTGGGAAGAACCATTGGGAAGTGAGACAGACTGGAGAGCCCAGGGTTTCAGCATGGGAAACTAAAGACTCAGAACCTCTGGATGTGAAAATCTGTGGGAGTTGTGGCAGTGGGAGAAATTCTCAGGATCACAGGAGAGTGTATGGGAGAGGCCCACAGGATCCTAGAACATACACAAACCCACCCATCTGCAAATCAGAATCTCAAAGGCCACAGTCTACCTGTGTGAAGTAAGGGATGTGACAGAAAGTAGGGCTAGAGCAGAGCCAGTAAGTGGCATTGTTCCCTCTCTGACCCCTTCCTGACAGCGCCACAATGTAGCAAAGAGGGTTGCCCCACCCTGGTGAATACCTAAGGCTCTGCCCCTTACAACATAATAGGTGCACTGAGACAAAGAAATATGGCCCAATTGAAAGAACAGATCAAGACTCCAGAAAAAGAACTAAGCAACAAAGAGACAGCCAACCTATTTGATGCACAGTTCAAAACACTGGTGATCAGGATGCTCACAGAAATGATTGAGTTTGGTCACAAAATAAAGGCTATACAAAGTGAAATAAGGAAAATATACAGAGAACTAAAAGTGAAGGGAAGGAAACTGGGACTCAAACCAAAGATTTGAAACAAAATGAAGAAACAAAAATTCAAAAGAAATGAGAGGCTGAGAAAGCTCTGGGATAACTTTAAATGCTCCAACATCTGAACCATGGGGGTGCCAGAAGGAGAAGACAAAGACCAAGAAATTGAAAACTTATTTGAACAAATAATGAAGGAAAACTCTAACCTGGCAAAGGAAATAGACTTCCAGGAAGCCCAGAGAGTCCCGAAGAAATTGGACCCAAGTAGGAACACACCAAGACACATCATAATTAAGTTACCCAAGATTAAAGATACGGAGAAAATATTAAAAGCAGCAAGAAAAAAGGAGACAGTTACCTAGAAAGGAGTTCCCATAAGGCTGTCAACTGATTTCTCAAAAGAAAACTTACAGGCAAGAAGGGGCTAGAAGGAAGGATTCGAAGCCATGAAAGGCAAGGACCTACATCCCAGATTGCTCTATCCGGCAAAGCTTTCATTTAGAATGGAAGGGCAGATAAAGTGCTTCTCAGATAAGGTCAAGTTAAAAGAGTTTATCATCACCAAGGAAATGAAATGTTAAAGGGACTTATCTAAGAAATAGAAGATGATCAAAAATATGAACAATAAAATGACAACAGACAGAACTACCAACAACTGAACCTAAAAAACAGGAACAAAAACTAGGCAAACTAGAACAGGAACAGAATCACAGAAGTGGAGAACGCATGGAGGAATATCAGTGGGGATGGGGAGAATGGGTGGAAAAGGTACAGGGAATAGGAAGCATAATAGGTAAGCACGAAATAGGAAGATTGAGAATAGTATAGGAAGTGGAGAAGCCAAAGAACATACATACAACCAATGGACATGAACTAAGTGGTTGGGGGAAATGATGGAGGGTGGTAGGGTGCAGGGAAGAGGGGGATAAAGGGGAGAAAAAATTGGGGGAGATAAAGAAGATAAACTCTAGTCAAGGATGACTAAAATCTGTTAACATTCTCGGGAAGTAGTTCAAGTAATCCTTTCCTTAGCTTAATTGTAATAATGTGATGTGTCATATTAGGCCCCTCTGCCTGTAGTTAGTTCAAATATACCTTAAAAGTTTGGAATTGTGACATTTATTTCTAGGTAGTAACCTCTAAGTGGTGATATGGTCTGTATGTGTTCTTATTTTTAGATTAGTAACCTTCCCCCTAAATTTCAGAATCCGAATGAGATTTATCAGGATGAGGTTTGTTTTTTTTTTTTACTTAATATACACAATCATTATATAACTTGTTTTAGTATTTTTTTCGAGTAACTGATCTGTAGTTAGTAATATATAAAGATGATTGGCTCTCAAATATTAGTGATTATTTAAATACGATATTTTGTGCCACTCTACTAGGTGCTTTATAAACATTTTCAATTCCTTATAAACAAGGATACAGGTATTCCCATTTTTAAGGACTAACAAACGTGAAACTGGTCATCTGTATTCTGGGAGGTGGTCATCTCAACTTCCAGAATACAGAAAAACATTCTGAACAATGCTGCTGGCTTTGTGAATTAGCAGGGAAAAAAATGTAGACTTGTAAGTGTTCTTTGGTTTTTTGGGGGAGTAGTACCTGTTGTCCATTTTTATAAGTAAAATTTCCATTTTACAAACAATCCTCTTATTTATGGGAAGAGGTTCAGGGTTTGAGAATGTCTTTGGTATGTGTTTCCTGAGAGCAGAGGGGCAGAATTCCCCTACTGTCCATCAAATGACATGCATTTCCAGGGGTATTCTACTCCAGAACTAAATACTTACAAAACAGAATTAAGTATATATGAAGACATAGTGCATTCAGGATAACCCCCTAGTAGCCGTACTCACCCTCCAATCTTACCAGACTACATTGTGCTTACTGTCCTAAATCCTATCTCTTCCTCACCTCCCCGCCCCCTTTTTCTCATCTGTAATCCTGTATACGCTCCTACTCAAATACTGCCGTTTCAATGGACAAAGTTCCATCTCGCCACTAAAAGACAGTCTTCCCTGACTATTCTACTCTACAGTAATGCCCTTTTTTCACATTTATCAAGCATTTGGCTTTAATCTTTGCTGCCTAATACTGTTAATTAGCTTTTCAAAAAATTTTTTACATATCTTCCAATTAGATTGTAAGCTCCTTAAAGTCAGATTCCTATATTCTGTTTTTCCTGTATTTCTCATGCACCTATGTAGTAGATGCCCTGTATGTCCTGGTTTTGAAAAGGAACATGGACCTATAGCCATACCACCCTGAATGTACCCGATCTCGTCTGAAAAGCAACATAGACAACTCAAATGTGACACAACATGTACATGTAGTATTCTTGACACTTTTCTAGAACTAATCTATATTCTCTGTATAAACATGGAGTTTCTTCTAGGCCAATAAGTTTGTTTTTGGTATCAGAACTTGTCAGATGACTCTGTCCCAGCCACTGCAGTTGTTCATCTTATGGGATCTCAATTTCGATGTCATAGACAGAATTTGAATCATCCTGATTTTTCTCTGAAACTTCATCCATGATGCTCTTCCTTTTGGCAAGTTCCTTTTCATCTAGTTTGCTTAGGTCTTTCTCAGGATGAATGATTGTTTCCCATGTAATTTGTCCCATTGTTTTTGACAAACTGTGCCCTTTTTTAAAACTCAATAATGTAGCTCAATGGATTGAGCACAGGCCTGCAAACCAAAGGGTAACCAGTTCGATTCCTAGTCAGGGCACATGCCTGGGTTGTGGGCCAGGCCCCCAGTAGGGGGTCGTGCAAGAAGCAACCACACATTGATATTTTTCCCTCTCTTTCGCCACTCTAAAAAATACATAAAATCTTAAAAAAAAAAAATCACTAGCTTTCTCAGGGACACTTTTTCCAGGTAACTGTTGTGTCGGATTATTTAATTGTTCAGCATCTCTTTTGCAATCTCAAAACTTTGAAGTTTTCAGACAGGCATGATGCGCTGGCGACTTTCCCCCTTCATTTCATGCTCATAGATCAAGGAAACAGCTGAAGGCTAGGACCTAATTCCACATTTCTTGGCAGTGTACGTCATTCTCACATACACTTCATAGAAAATCAGAGGAAATCTGATGAAAATGTGTTAATTACATAATGACTTCCTGGACGTGGAAGTGGGGCTGATAGCTGGGCAAGCTGGCTTCCCAAGCCAGCGTGCAGGTGTCAGGGTCAAGTTGGGGGCCCACCTAAAAGTTTTCTTAGTAACTTTTTTTATTTAAGCAAAATCTATTAATCACTCCCCAAACTCACTGTTTTCATACATGAAGGAATTCAGTTTTATGCCGAGTCTGTAGGGTGCAAATGTCTGTGTTACATCCTCTGTGCCTTTTTCTTGGCCTATTTACTATTTTATTAAGAGCAGCCAGCCAGAAAAATCTTTTTTAAGGTTTCAGGTCTATTCAATCTTGTCAGAAGCAAATAACAGCAAAAATTGGAGCCTTCGTAGTCAAACTCTGATAGAGCTTAAGGCACACTGATGCTGAAAAAATTAATAAAGAGCATGTAATTCTACCAAAACCATCAGATTTGTAAGACGCACTTAACGTTTTTGAGGAATTTCAAGATGTTTTTAATTAAAAAAAAATACTATAAATGAAAGATTCCATCCAAATTGGCTTTTTATTAATAGTAAAGACTATGGACACATACTGCTTGCAAAAAGCATAGGCACAAAAATAAATTAGTAGATATTTAAGGGCAAATGTAAAGTTTGCACATTAAGTCATTAAAGATTCTGTATAATTTTTATAAGTGTCATTTATAAACTAGATTTATTAAGCAAAAAAAAAAAAAAAGTGCAAACCAGCAACTATATGCTAACATTTCTATTTTTAAAAGGAAAAAATACAGTTAGAAACCCTTACATGTGCATAGACTACTTCTGGAAGATTAAACTATCAATGATTGCCTATGGAACTGGATCAGGAATAGGAAAGAAACTGCTTTACATTGAAAAGCCTTTGGTACAATTTAAAATATTTTAGAGTTACTCATGTACAAAATTCTTAATTATTTTGATTAATTGTATTTAAGATTAAACCTTTAATATACAAATTTAACAAAATTGATTAGTTATATGGTAGAAAGAAATTTAAAAAGTCTTAGAGTGAGTTTTAGGTGTACTTGATAGGGAAATCAAGATTAATTTAAAGCCAGCCATTAATATGCTACTTACCTGCATGTTATTCAAGACAAGAAAAATATGTCAATATACAAGAATAATTAAATTTTTATTTTCTGTTGAAAATAATGACTAAAATGTAATTCAGAAATGTATTTCTCTAGCCTGGTTTCTCACTTAATATCATGAAGGTGATGGCACATTAACTGTTCTGAATATCATGTTTTATTATTTTTCATGTGCTTTCTAGGCTGGGTATATACCCTATTTATATATGTGTTTTTCCCACTATCCCAACTGAACAGTGTCATGCCCCCTCCCCTATCCCAGTACACAGCCTAAATCCAAAAGGAGAAAGCTGGATCACCTACTTTTCCCCAGTTTTACACCTTTCGTTAAGGCATTTCAAGAACAGAAATGATCTGCCTTCTCCACTTCACCAATCAATTCCAACACAAAGAACAACAAATAAACCAGTTTCCGTGATGCCAATGTCTTTGTACTTCCACACTCTGGAACAAGCACATTTGCAAACAATCAGCTCCAAGAGTGTTAAAAGGCCCTCAAAAAACTAGGAGTAGTATCATCTCTAGTATAAAAGAATTCAAAAACATTCAGTTCCAAAGAGTCCCTGAGCACACTGTCCATTCCAGCAAGAATCTCCAGAGAGGTAATGAATGAAAGGCACATTTTCTCCAACTTGAGGACCACTGATAGCACAGTACTAGAGATGGTACACCAGCCAGGCTAAGTACCAATTCAAGACATTCCCCCCTCCCAATTTTAAATCTTACACACTGGAAAAAGTCTGATGTTGCAAGTAAACAACACTTTAGACTACAGGAGTGGCAGCTGGAGTGTAACAACCTTTCCACAGACTATTCAAAAATAAAGGATAGCTTCAAGACTCCTCCTCTTCCTTTTCCAGGAAATCAGTCAATGTTCCATTGTCAATAGGAATTAATAAATATTCCACTCCATCAGTTCCCTAAAAGATACAAGAATACCCTGGATGTTAGTCATCTGTAAGAGATAAATTTGAATCCTATTGTAGGTTAAAAAAATGGACTTAATATTTATAAGCAAAATTTAAGGGAAAAGGGTACACAGACATATATCCATTTAAATACACGGCGTTTATGGTTAAGCCACTTCATAGTAGAAAAGAAGACTAGGGGGTGAATAAAGGGTTATTTTCTTCATCCTCCTGCTCTTTCTAGATCTTATGCTGTTGATTTCTGTTCTTTTATTTCCCTTTCAACTGAAACTTCCACTGGTTTTAAAAATACATTTGGATATCTCCTATTTTTAAGTAACCCTCACTAGACTCCTCATTCTTTTCCAGTTATCAGTCAACCTCTGCAGCGTCCCAGAAGAGTTGCTGATAGTCTCTATTTCCTCACTCTTCCTCAACCCAGTCCAGCCTAGCTACTGCCACCATTTTCACATCCCCGAGTGAGCTTTTGCTTAGACCAGTGATTTTCATTTATCTCATGGCACACATAAACTAATTACTAAAGTTCTGCCACACACCAAAAAACATATTTTTTGCTGATCTGACCAAAAATAGGTATAATTTTGAATCATTCACACCTGATGGCTATTGCTATGTTGGCAGTTGTCATTTTTTTGGCTATCTAAGGAAAAAAAGGCCGTGCCGCTGACTAAGTAGTCAAATATGGCATCGATTAAAAATCACTGGCTTATCACCAAGGAATTCCATAAATCCAATAGGTATTTTTAGTCCTCTTGTCATCTCAGCAGCACCTGACATTGCTAACCATTCTTTTTTCTTAAAACATGCTTTTCTTGGCTTTTGTAATATCATACCCTGGTTTCCTTCCTGACTCTGGCTGTTCCTCTCACCTTGCAGGGTTATCTTTTACTTGGCCATTAAATGTCACACTTCTAGACTAGTTCCTGGCCCTCTAATCTCACTATGTCTTCTCTCTGGGTAGCCCCACCAATGCCTGGTTTCAGTCACAACCTAAATAATAGGAATCATACTCTTGTATGTCTAGCCCAGATCTATCCTCTGGTTTCTTGTCTCAGGAATTCAATTCTCTAGCTGACATCTCCACCTGGAAATTTCGAAGGAACCTCAAACATAGTTAAGTCCAAACAAACCAGGATCATGAACTCATGATGTGTTTCCCCTAAAATGTTGCCTTCCCGTTTCTCATCCAGTGAGTCCACCATCTCTCTGGTTATGCAAGCCAGAAACCAGGAATTACTCTTGACACTTTCCCTTGGCTCCAATATCCAATCTATCATCAGTTCTTGTCAATTTTGCCTCCTAAGTATACCTTGAATCCAACCACTTTTTTTCCCTTCACCCTAGTCCAAGTTACCATTATCTCACCCAGACTACTGACACCGTCCTTGCTGGTCCTGGTACACTGACTTTGGGCAACCCCCATTCCACTCATGCCAGAGTCAGAACATTTTTTTTTTAATGTCTTTCCATCACTGTTGAATAAAGATTAAAATCTTTTCCCTGGCCCAAAAGTCATACATGGTCTAGTCCTTAGATTACTACTTTTTCAGGATTATTTTATGCTATGCCAGCCACCCTTTTCTTCCAGAGTCTCTTTTCATGCTGTTCCTGCCTGGAATGCTCTTTTCTTCCCTGTCTGACTAGTTATAACTTAGCCTGCCTTTAGACTAAGCTCAGGCTTTCTGATATCCACAATTAGGTTGAATCCAACTGTTTTAATATGCTGTTTCAGAACCATGTACCTTCTGATCATAGGGCTTATCACAGTAAAACTATACATGTGTCAGATTATTGAACACATCCATGTCCACTAGAATTAAAGTTCTATGAGAAAAGGGTTTTTTCTTACTACATCCTAATATTTAGTGCAATATAAAATATATAGTTAGTGTCCAATAAAACTAGACCAGAGTACCGAATGAGGTAGAATAAAGAAAGGGAGAAGGAAATAGAATGACTTGACTCATAATATATTTCTAAAGACCTGTTACTCTAGACTAGAACTCTTAGGTTTTGTGCTTTGCTCTAAAACCAAGTAGTTCTACCTTATCTCTTTCTACAGAACTCAGATGGCACATTGCCTAAATGGACCCTTGTGATCCATCATGGAACCTCAGTTTCATAATCAGATCTCAGTCAAAGGCTCACTTGTCCAAGACATGCTTATCCTGGAATATAATGCCATAATAGCAAAGTCTCACCTTCTTGGTTCTTATAAGCTTGTGGTCCCTAAATTCAGTTAACTGGGCCCGAAGTGTCAGATCACTATTGACAAGGAATGCCTCCCGACACTGCTGGTAGAAATCTTGAAAAGAAAGTCCTGAAGATTCAAAAGGAGATTTGAACATAAGTCAGCATTTAAGACATGACCTGCATATGGATACCCATACCAAAGAACACAGAAGAGTGCTGTGGCCACAGTATTTCAAAGCAATGACTAAGTATTGTTTTTTTTTTCTTGGTGTCTGTGACCAAATTTATCCCTGAGGCCCAGCAGGGGATCAGGGCCCATGAGTCACAGTGCTTCTGTGGCAGCCTGTGGAGCCAGGGCCTGCCGCACCCGTGGGCAGGCCCCGAATTTGACTCGGCTGCAGCTGATTTTTTTTTAAAGTACCTTTGGAAGAAGCAAAACTAGAGAATACTGAGGCTTATATTTTTTAAACAAAACTGACTGGTTGAAAATAGTCAACTGTGATCAAGTTATTACATAACCCTGTGGGCAGTTTTAAATAAAACTGACTTTTAAAAAAGGAACTAGTAAGCCATGAGAGCTGAATGATTATTAAAATACATTATTTTTTACAAAGAGAGGAAAATTATTTTTACTCAAAGAGAGGAAAATATACTAAGATGCCCAATCTAGGAAATATATGTAATTGATAGACATATATCCATAATTAGCATAAGAAATTTAAAAAGCAAGTTGAGGCTGCCTTTCAATTCACATCGACAAGCAGCCTGCTCACGGTGCATCTGTAGGGCTGTTCGAACATTTGCTGTGTGGCACACACACTGATCACAGAGCAAACCATTCATTCACTGCAGTAAAAAACTGCAGTGCTATTATTAGATTCTACAAAAAGGAATTTATGGGGTGAAACAAAAGTCACACAATTTAATATCATAAATATTGGATACCAAGGTAAGAAGGGTTATCCTGGTTACTCAGCTGATGCTTTATTAGCAGCCCGAAAATCCCCCTAAGGAAAAAAACAAACAGGAATTAAAATCCAAAATGTTATTATCAAAAGATAACAGCTGGTAGTAAAATACATGAAGAGAATGTGAAACACTTGGCTTGTCTATATTAACTTCTGTTTCTTTCTCCAAGGGACATCATATACTGGCCTATAAGAAAAGGAAAAGCTTCTTTACTTCCTTTTAAGGAAAATCTAGGACTATTTTTTTTAAGTCAATAGGTTAGTCCACTGTAGAAAACTTGGAATATATAATAAAATCTAATGAGGAAAATATCAATCTCATAGCCCTAAAATAACCACTAGCATTTGATGTGGAGATATTTGTGTATGCTGCTTTCTAAAACCTTAGAAACCTGTAGAGTGAGATAGGATGGAAATACATAAATTTATGCATTTATATATGGTATATATGCTATTTTACACCTCACTTTTTCACTGATTTTGAGTTATTTCTGTAGGAGAGTGGACCAAGTGGAATTATGGGTTAGAAGCAGTGCTATACAAACTAAGATTCCTAGGAGTCCTTGGTAGAGCAAAAATGTTAAACCTCTGTTTTCATTTTTGTGAGAATCTACAAAATAATTACTATAAGTGTATTTTGGATTATCTAAATGACCACTTTATAATTTATAAGTTGACCCTGGAACAATAAGGGGGGTATTAGAGGCACCAACCCCCCAAGCAATTGAAAATCCATGTATAACTTTTGAGTACCCATTGTCCGTCAGTATCCTCAGGGGGTTGGCTCCAGGACCCCCTGCGGATACCACACTCCAAGGATGCTCAGTGCCCTCATATGAAATGGAGAAGAACCCCATAGAGTTGGTCCTCTGCACCTGCAGATTCCCAACCATGAACTAAAAATACTGTTTTTTGCTCTGCAGTTGATGAATCTGTGGACATGAAACAAGGGGATACAGAGGGCTTACTGTATATTTATTGAAAAACGTCTGAGTGTAAAAAAGTGGACCTGTGCAGTTCAAACCCCGTTGTTCAAGGGTCAACAGTACTGCCACTAACTCCATAGCTACATTTTGGTTAAGATTTTTGATCAATCACATTCATACAAAGTAAAGACTAAATGCTACTGGTGTCTGCAGAATGAACCAAAATTTCATAGTAGCTTAAATATATTTTTTAAAAAGTGTCGAAGGCTAGCATATATTTAAGTATGCCAAACTAAAAAATATTTGCTTTAGTATAGTGTCAGTATTTATCCTTGTATTTATATTGCACAGATCCCCAACTTCATACATAGCAACTTGCAGTAGTCCATCGGCACTAAGCCTAATAGTAAAATTGAATAAAGATGTTTCTGTTCCTAATTCTATCAAAAATTTGAGCAGATACCCATTTAATACCTATTTCAGTATTAACACAATGCTAATCTTATTTCAAGGAAACAAAAACAGCTTTATAAATAACAGGATTCATTGGCATTTGAGGGTTAACATAAAGGAGACTTGTGATGATACGGTTGAGTATCTTGATTCTGGTTGTAGTTGTGAAAAGCTACCCACGATAAAACTGTGGAAGTACACACACGCGCATGCACACCCACTCAAACACAAATGAGAGCGTGCATCAGTGATGAAATCTAAACAAGCTCTATGGATCAGGCCAATTTCAGTTTCGTGGTTTTAATACTGCACTTTGGTGTGACATGTCAGCCTGAGGGCCAGCTGGGAAAGAGATGCTGGGACTTCCCTGTACATTTCTTTGCAGCCTCCTGTGAATCTGTAATTATTTCAAAACAAAAAGTTTTTAAAAAGCAAAGAGAAACAAACAAATGGACAAGAAATTGCTAGCAAAAAAACAAAACAAAACCTAAGATCTATTCAAAGTTCCTGTGTACCCCAGTCTCTTTTTCCCCTTCCTTCTTTCCTAGGATCAGTATTATTCTAAATTAGGAATTTTTCTTATCCACCTACATTTAAAATTTTTATTTATGTGTGTGTGTGTGCGCGCACACACATATATACAGGGGTGGGCAAAAGGAGGTTTAGAGTGGTTTCTATGGAAAATAATATAATAATTAATACACAATAATGTTACTGACTAGACCTCAGTCAGGGGGCTACCTCTTCTTGGTTCTTACATTGCTCGCGAGAGAGAAACATGTACAGTGGAACTAAGATAGCAAGTTTATTTACGAAACATATATGAGCACAAAGCTGCAAGCAGGTACCCAGCTAATCTGAATGTCCCACAGACAGAGAAAATAAAGTTGTTAGTAAGTTTGTTATCTACACACTTGAGCCCCTGGCTAGCCCCTGGCTACCTAATCTGAGTGCGCCGACTACTGGGATTCAGGGGTTATATACTTTAACCAGTTTCTAGGTTCCCCCTCCTCCTCTCCCTTCCAGACCTTGGGACAATTACAAAGGCTTTCTTTCCCAGCTAGTGGAGATGATACACACAGAATGTCAAGGGCTCCCCTCCTCCTGCACTATCATAGTTCTGCTTGTGATGTTTGGAACACCTGGCAATCTTACGAGATGGGGCTCAGGACTCCTGGGTCAGCAAGTGAGACATGAATCCCTTTTGTTTCTAGCGTCCTGGTTTAAATTCTTTATTAGATTGTAATAGCAGGGGCTCTGCTTTATTTCCCCTCCAGCCACTCATTCCCAGCTGCTACCTAACAATAATACAATAAACTTTGTTTAGTGTACTCAACTGTAAACCTACTTACTTTTGCCCATCCTGTATATGTAAATTTGCACACTATATAGTAAGTCCTATTTTACATGCTTTTTATTTTTATATCTACCATCCTGTCCAGTTTAATATCTATCCTTAACAAAAAATGTCTGGGGTTTGGACAATAAATAACATTGTCACACTACTGTTATCCCACCTAAGTCAATTCCTGGCTACCAATGCTGCTTCTAGACCCAGGATACAGCCGGACTGTGGCTTCAACTCTCTCACTGCTTTATGATTCTGTCCCGAGGGGATGTTCACATTTTAGAGTGAGGCTATATCTTTTTTATTGTTATTTTGTATTTAATCTATTATGCAGCATGTTTGGCCCAAGAGGAGATGAATGAAAGTGTGAAAGTATTGTGCCATCTTGTATACAAGTGTCCCTTTATTGTTCTTCAAAAAATTTTTTTTTAATTTTTCAATTACATTCAGTATTATTCTGTATTAGTTTCAGATGTGCAGTGAAGTGGTTAGGAAATCAGGTGTGTTACAGAGTGGTCTTCCCCTACTTCAAGTACCCACATGGCCCCACACAAAGTTATCACAATATTAATGATTATATTACCTATGCTGTAACCTACATATATGGGACTATTCTGTAACTTCCCTCATTACACTTTAAAGAAAAAAAAAAAAAAAGAGTCTCACCTGCTTAGCTAGTCTTACCTGCTTATTCTTAAAGATGTTTGTATTTTAATTTCAAGCACAGAAATCGCTTAAAATTTGATTAATTTATAGGTCTAATACATTTCTAACTTGAAAGGAATTGCTACCTTTATAACAGTTGTTCCACTCATCCAAGAACATAATATTTATTCAAATCTTAATTACCCATTCCCAACATTTGCTTAAAAATAGTTCTAAGATTCTGTGCTTTGGGAGGTAGGTTGCTACTAAAAGCCTCTTTCAACAGGTTAATTTTCTTGCAATTTATTTATTTTTTGTTGGCTTATGTTATATCCAGCTTTTCTTAGATTGTATAAACTCAGATATACCTCTTGGTTAGGCTGCTGAAATTACTTCACTGGAGACATCATACAAAGGTATTTAAAAGCATGAGCTTTAGAGCCAGGAGTATTTGAATCAAAATCTCTGTGCCCTTTACTAATATCTACCTTAGAGTGGCAGCTATGAAAATCAAATGAGCTATTTCATGGAAAGGAACCTGTGTTTGAATCATAATATTCATGTGTCATTAAAAATAACCATCAAATTTAAGTAAAGTTCATCAAAATTCTTCCACAATGACTGCTAACATGCTCTTATTCAGAAATACAAAAAAATCGATTATGAAAAAAATGTTGCAACTCCTGCTTATTACTGGGCAATTTGACAGATGACTACTACTGAGCAGTCTATTACATGGTCCAGTACTAGCAACTATTATGACTACTACTCTTTTACTCCTTCAGACTAAGTAGGAACTTTAGTACTACCATAAACATAATAGTGCATGTCTTTAAATGTATAGTTTTTTTTAAAAAAGAAACAATAGTTTTCATTCTTACCTTGCATTAGGGGTAAGGCTTCGTAAGACATGAGTCAGGGAACTAAGTGTCAGTGATCCAGATTGTTTAACCAGGAGAGAATTCTCATAGGAGGTTTCTTCAGTATAAGGACTGTATGTAGTAGTTTCATACCAGAGCCAGTTATAAAGACTCTGCTTTACATGATCCCACACTAGAGCACATGATCAAAGAAATAAAAAATTACTAATTATTTTCATATTGTCATGTTACTAAATTCCATTCTAGGGGAGAAAGCATTAAGTAAAAACCAAATCTTGAAAACTTCTATTTTTGTCATTTTCCCCATCCAAATCAGTACCTGACAATCTAATTTCATTGTCAATCAACATCTAATCTTTCTTGGTATACTAAATACAAGTTAACATATATTAGCACTACCAAGGCATTCTTTTTAATAGTTTAACATTTTGTTCAATAAGTCTCTAAATTAAACTGCATAAAACAAATGTTGCAACACCACAAAGAGCAGGAAAAGACCAAAATAATAGTTGGGTCTCCTCTCTTCCATGAAGCTTTAGGTATAAAACACCCCCTTTAGAACCTGAATTTTTATTCCCAACAATGTTCTAAATCATATTGAGTACACCTAGATTTTTGGAAACCTGTATCTTTAAAGATGCAACAAAAGAACTAAAACTATACTAAAAAGCAGTAAAAATGTTGTGACAACATTAAGACAATTAATTTTCTAAGACTGCTCTTTCAGGAAAGAAAAACAGTAATATTTAACTTACTAAGAGCAGCATTGAGGTGATCAATAGATGCTATAAGGTATATGTTACGTAAAGATGACAACTGTCCAATAATTTGCTGGCTTTTGTCTCCTCTCAACATTTGGCTATCCAAATTGTGGATGAGAAGGAAGAGTTCTAAAGAAGAATCTAAAAGTAAGGAGAATTCAATTATCATTTTCAATGAGTATTTGTGAATTCCCTACCACGCACAATATGGATTAAAGAATATATGACAGGACAAAGTAACTACTGCATAGGCAGATACAATTTATTTGAGAAGATATGTCAGTTATTCATAAAATAGGCAAGACATTATTAAAGCCTTCAAAAATAAAATTCATCCAAAATCTATAGGGACTAGAAGGATTAGAGACTTCACTGGAATGGTTAGCACTTGAATCAGACCATAAAGAAAGCAGTTATAAGAAGGCATAGGAAATAACGCAAGATGCCCTAGCCAGTATGGCTCAGTGGATTGAGCACCAGCCTGTGAACCAAGAGGCTGCTGGTTCATTTCTGGTCAGGGCACATGCCTGGGATACAGACCAGGTCCCCAGTTGGGGGCGTGCAAGAGGTGACCAATCAATGTATCTTGTGCATTGATGTTTCTCTCCCTTTTTCTCTTCCCCTCTCTCTAAAAAGAAATAAAGAAAATCTTTTTTTTTTTTTTAAGATGCATATTGGATTGGAGGTGAATCTGTGCATGCTGAATTGCAATGTGGGAGTGGAAGGGAAACACACAAAGTGAGAGACAGAGTATTCTCATTAAAAATCAAGAGTTAATTTAGAAAACTCTTATTATCACAAAAGCCCAAGGAGACAAAAAAATGGGAGGAGAAGGGTTTAGGACATTGCTCAAGGAATCAGGAGAGTGAGAACAGTGATATATCATAAGTCAATAATGGAAGAATTTGGCAGATGACCTTTAGTCAAGATATGGCATAGGTAAACACAGCTCACCTCCTTGCACAACCACAGCAAAATTACAACCAGATTATAAAACAAATATCACCCAGAATTGTCAGAATATCAAGTTGTATGGAAGTTCAACAACCAAGGAACTAAAGAAGTCATTCATCCAGACAGGGAGGAAGGATGGAGGCTTGGAGACACAGAATGGGTAGAGAGATATTCAGGAGCCAGGGATCCGAGCCCCACACCAGACCACCCAGCTCAGGGTTTCAGTGCCAAGAAGATAAGTCCCCATAACTTCTGGCTGTAAAAATCAGTGGGGTTTGGGGTGGCAGAAGAAACTGCAGGATTCTCAGGAGTCTCCTCTTACAGGGCCCACAATGGACTTAGGACTTAACTCAGACTCACTCCCTTTGGGCTTTACCACCAGGGCAGCAGCTAGAAGGGCACCAGTGGCATACAGGGAGAAATTCAAGTGTCCTGCATCAGGCCAAGTGCCAGGTGACAGCTTCCTCTAGAACAAAACTCAAGAGCCTGGGCAGCAGCAGAGACCCTTTCTGAGCACTCTCCCACACAGAGCCATAGAGAGGTGACACCATATCTGAGACCCCATCAACCTGGTTCACACAGGTTGCCCCACCCTGGTGATTACCTAAGGCTCCACCCCATCCAACTAGCCAGTGTGCTTTTCTACAATAGGCCATGCTACTAAGACAGGGAGTCAAAGCAGCTCTACTTAATACACAGAAACAAACACAGGGAGGCTGCCGAAACGAGGAGACAAAGAAATATGGCCCACCTGGCTGGTATAGCTCAGTGGACTGAGCACGAACCTGCAAACCAAAAGGTTGCTGGTTCGATTCCCAGTCAGGACACACGCCTGGGTTGTGGGCCAGATCCCCAGTAGGGGATGTGAGAGACACAACCACGCACTGATGTTTCTCTCCCTCTCTCCTTCTCTTCCCCTCCCTATAAAACTAAAAATAAATAAATAAATAATAAATTAAATTAAATTGAAATGAAATGAAATAAGAAATATGGCCCAAAAGAAATAACAGAACAAACTCTGGAAAAAGAACTAAACAAAATGTAGATAACCAACCTACCAGATGCAGAGTTCAAAACAACGGTTATTAGGATGCTCAAAGAACTGATCGGGTATTCAACAGTATAAAAAAGACCCAGGCAGAAATGAAGGTTACACTAAGTGAAATAAAGAAAAATGTACAGGGAGTCAACAGTGGAGTGAAGCCGAGAATCAAATCAATGACTTGGAACATAAGGAAGAAAAAAACTATCAATCAGAACAGCAAGGAGAAAAAAGAATCCAAAAAACAAGGATAGGCTAAAGAGCCTCTGGGACAATCAACATTCAAATCATAGGGGTGCTGGAAGGAGAAGAGAAAGAACAAGAAACTGAAAACTTGTTTGAAAAAATAATGAAAGAAAACTTCCCTAATTTGGTGAAGGAAATTGACATACAATTCCAGGAAGCACAGAGAGTCCCAAACAAGATGGACCCAAAGAGGACCACACCAAGACACATCATAATGAAAATGCCACAGGTTAACCCTGGCTGGTGTAGCTCTGTGGACTGAGCATGGGCTGCGAACCAAAAGGTCACCAGTTCGATTCCCAGTCAGGGTACGTGCCTGGGTTGTGGGCCAGGTCCCCAGTGTGGGCCATGTGAGAGGCAGCCACACACTGATGTTTCTCTTCCTCTCTTTCTCCCTCCCTTCCCCTCTCTCTAAAAATAAATAAATAAAACCTTTAAAAAATGTCAAAGGTTAAAGATAAAGAGAGAATCTTAAAAGCAGCAAGAGAAAAGCAGAGAGGTACCTACAAAGGAGTTCCCATAAGACTGTGTTGATTTCTCAAAACAAACTTTATAGGTAGAAAGGACTGGCAAGAAGTATTCAAAGTGATGAAAAGCAAGGACCTACAACCAAGATTACTCGACCAAAGCTATCATTTAGAATCAAAGGACAGATAAAGTGCTTCCCAGACAAGGTATAACTAAAGGAGTTCATCCATCATCACCAAGCCATCATTATATGAAGTGTTACAGGGACTTATTTAGAAAAAGAAGATCAAAACTGAGAACATTAAAATGGCAATAAATTCACAACTATTAATAATTGAATCCAACCATACAAAATAAGCATACAAGCAGAACAGAAACAGAATCATAGATATGGAGATCATTTGAGGGTTATCTGCTGGGTGAGGGAAGGGGAGAATGAGAAGAAAGGTGCAGGGATTAAGAAGTATAAAGTTGTAAGTACAGAAGAGACAGGCAGATGTTAAGCACAGTATAGGAAATGGAATAGACAAAAAACTTTTATGCCTGACTGATGGACATAAGGAGGGGTGTCTTGCCAGAGGGGGTGGGGGTCCCAGGTACAGGGGGGCAAAGGGGGAAAAATTGGGACAACTGTAATAGCATAATGAATAAAATTTATTTTTAAAAAAAAGAATTTGGGCTGGTGTATCTCTCCACACCATGCCCCCTCTCCTTTCTTAGAAAGTGAATAAAAACTTTACTCTGTACACTTTCTCTCTTTGTGAATTTTCATAGCCCATGTCACCAACCATGCTAACAATAACCAATCAACGTTTCTCTCTCACATCGATGTCTCTCTCTCTCTCCCTCCCTCTTTCTCTCACTTTCTCTCTCTCTAAAAGCAATGAAAAAATGTCCTTGGGTGAGGACAAAAAAAAAAAAAGAATTTGGAGGATGAAACTGTCAACACCATCAAATACTGCAGAGATCCAGATAAAGCAGGGGCCAAGGCCAACATGTTTAGTAAGAAGGAAATTATAGGTGATCTTCAAGCATTCAATTCAGGTAACACAGGTGCAAGAAATTAAGGAAACAGATAAAACGCAGAAGGCAGGACATGGCTTCAAAAATCCTAAAATTATATTGAAACAGGCAAATAAAATAGCATGGAAGGGCAGTACAATAAGGTAAAATTTTTTTCTTAAGACAGAAGTCCTCTACATTTTTAAAAGCTATTTGTAAGTCTCTTAGGGGTTGATAAGAAATGGGACATTTGGCAGTTATGTTGGAGGATGAGCCTTTTGGAGAGAATAAGTAAATTTCTCTTACACTGGGGATAGAAGAACAAGAGAAACAATATAGTGACAAAGATTCTGAGATGACACATTTTGAAAGTCTAAGGTTCCTTGAATTCTGGAATCCACCAGCCAATAGTACTTAAATTATATATAAGTGAACATATAAATTATATATAATTAGTATATGCTATATTTCTTTATATTATATAATTATATGTGATTATAAATGTATATCATATGTGCCATATGATATATGGTATATACATATAGAGATATGTATATATAACAAATATGTTATATATACATATCTCTATATGTATATACCAAATATAACATGTATGCATATATAATACATATACTATATGTATACGGGCATATATGAAATGACTTAAGCATCTATTTTAATAAGCATCCAAAAATATCAAGATTATCCATCGAATGAGTTAAGCATAATCAAGCACTCCTTTTAATTCTTGAACAATGATTAAATGACATTATCAGAGCCTAAATAACTTTATTTCTAATTTTTTGAAATACTCACATAACCAGAACATTCATACCAAAAGAATAAAAAACATTTTTATTCCAGATTTTAGTTTATGAAATTATTGAAATGCAGTGATATTTACTCAAAATAAATAAGAATGTTTTATAAAAATATTAAATATAAAAATATCAGACAAAGTATACCAATCAGCTGGAGGCATTTCACAACTGTCAAATAAAACCTGAAAATTATTCTAAAATAAGAAGCTTTGGTTATACAAATTCAAGGTAGTAGGAATAGTTCTTTCCTATTAGTTAACTAGTGAAGTTCACATAAAAAGAAAACACAAATTATTTCAGAGCAATCTAAATCAGCACTGAGAAAAGTGACATTAAAATAATCCTCATTTTTGTATGCGTTAATACACAAGTAAGTAGAAATGTATGCTTAGCTTCACCCTAAAACCAGGGCATCTACTTCACGTTACCTTCTCTAAATTTGTTTATTATCCAGTCTAGCTGATCCAGCACACTGCGGAAAGTACCCGTATGATCGAGGACTTCTTCTGTTATAGAATTCAGGATCTATATCATAAAAGCACAAGAGGCACATCAATTATAACTTATTCTATCATATAATATAAATACAACCAGCAAATCAGTCCCTTTTTATAAATTAAAAATAAATTTGGATTTCCAACCAAATATGAAAAAATCACTTTAAAAATTCTACTGGTACTTAAATATATCTATATTGATTTTTTTTACATAAGTTATGATTAAAAGAAAGAAAACAGGGAACAGCAAAGATGCAAAGATAATATATGAGGGATACAAACCGCCCCCCAAAACCCAACAATATGAGAAACGTTAGAAAACTACAGACCAAAGAAAACGGTACACAAACATTAAGAACACTTTTGGAAAGGAATATCCAGCACCCAGAAGTTTATATTGATTTTCAAATGATGAAGAAATATAAGCATTTGGAGTAAAAATGATCTATAGATGTGTTATAAAACTAGAAAGTACTACTTACGTTTTTATTATTTTTAGAGTACCAAAGTGACATAAATGCATTATAAAATAAATTTATGCAAGTCCCCCATTATCCTGTCCTTCAGGAAAGTACTGTTGGTATTTGGTGCAGTACACAAAGCTAACTTTTCCCTAAGATTTAATACAGTATCAGTTTCAAAGCAGGAAATTCAAAGACGGGGATTCAGAGCTAGAACCTTCTGAGCCCAAGCACATGAACTTAGGCATTCTGCAATCCTACTAGTAGGAAGGCTAGAAACAAATATTGAATACATGCAAATGAGAAGTAGCATCCTCATTAACACGGGGGTATAAATCGGCAGGAGATGTTCCTTTTAATATTTTTGAAACTTACTGATTTCACACTGATTCCAGGAAAGAAACCATTGATGACAATATGAATGGAATCTTGCAGCATGGTGGCTCGAAACCGTTCTAGTAAATCTCTCTTAGAACCCAAACCGTAAAGTACAACGTTGAACCCCAGGCTGTTAGGAAAGATGGCATTCATGAAATTAAAGTTCAGTACCTCTTATTGCCAGTTTTATAATCAACCCAGTTTCCTTAATTTAAGCTTATAGAAGAATACAGGAAGAACTGAGAAGGCTAAATAACTATATTGATTCCTAACTCATACAAGGTAAAAGTACAATTTCATTATCTGTATGAAATTGGAGCTTAGAGTTCCAATTTTAGTAGCTTTCTCTCCAGCATTTATTACATTTAAGTGACAGGTGCCTGGAGGTAAAAGGACAACATGGTTGGTACAAGGTACTAAAACATTTTACAGGCTGAAGCAGAGTTTTAATTGATAGATTAAATTGGGAAGATAGATTAAAATGGGCCAGGTAACAAAGGTCTTGTTAAGTCAACTAAAACAATTAGATTTTATTCCAAGGACTGTGATTATTTATTAGTAACTAGTCATTTTTTAACAGAAAAGTTTTAAGTAGGAAAGTAACATGATCTTTTTAGAAAGATCACAGTAGCTGAGTGGGAGGAATGGATAAGGAGGAGAGACAAAAATTACCTGAATTAGGTGTCAAGGAAAAAAATGTAAGGTATCAATAAGTCAAAGCTTCATAATTCAGATCAATAGGATTTGGAAGGTAGAAGTGGGAGGCGAGGGAAAAGGAATATTGAAGAATAACTCAATGTTTGGCATAGGCATCGTCCCATGAATGGGGTGGCATTCACTGTGAGAGGCAGCAGGGGTGGGTGGGAATGTAAATTTTATGTACACTGAATTATTTATAATTCATCCAGTATTCAGATATCCATGTCTGCTCTTGGGGAGTGAGATCTGAGCAGGGCTGGGCTGAAGATAGAGTTTTGTGAGTTATTCACATACAAAAAGCAACTGAGGCCCAGAAAATGAATGAGATGATGCAGAATATGGCACACTACAGGTCAAACTGAAGTTCAACTCCATGTTTGTGTATGGAGGTCAGTCAGAAACAGTATTTATGTGATGCTCTGTAGCAATGCATGATATCCTAGAAATAGAAGAACAGAAGAGAGATAATCCCAAAGGTAGAGATTAGCAAGATAGAAACAGCAAAAAGAAGTAGCAAGGGAATTCAAAGTGCCTGCAAGTAGTTGACTGTAAGGTACAAGCTAGGAAGCAAAGCAAATCAAGTTATTAAAGTTGACATACTGGAAGAAGGAAGAATTGATGGATTGGGGAATGGGAATATAATGAAGAGCTGCTTTAGAAATTTACAATAAACAAACCACAAAGAGTTATTGAGAGGAGCTAAGGTCATAGCAGGGAAGACAAACACTTTCTTATTATAATCCTTTGACCTATTATTGGAAAAACAAAAACCACCATAATCAATTGGGGAAAAGTGTGGCAATTTCTACGTTCCTACTGATTGGTGGTCCTGCCTTCTTACTAATCTCATTATACTAAAGTCCTTTTAAACACAAGTATAAAAGTAATTATAGTTAAAAAAATTAGTTTTTTTATGTTAATCATTTTTCTAGGTATTTTAATGAAAATTTAAAATTCAACATGAGGTATCTGAAAAATGATATGATTGGAAAAATATTGTTAAGAAATAATTTTGAAATAGTAAAACAGTGTTCAAAGGACAGATCGCACCAAATTCTAAAGGTCTATAGTATGTATATAGAATGAGATTAAAAGAATAGAAATACGTATTCTTTCATTTTAGGAACTTTACTATGAAAAACTGGATTAAAATATAACTACTATATCCTGACAAATTAGATGTTTAAATATTTTTATGAATAATGACCTATAATTTTAAGAAAGGCTATTTATCTTACAAATGGCTTTCACATCTGTTAAACTTAGAAAAGACAAAGTTCTTGAAAATGAGAATATCTAAGAGCCACATAATAACATTTCTATATGTGCATTATAACACTGAAAAAACACCTACGTTTTCAAATTCTACACATGAATAAAAATACCATTTGTTGCAAAAAGAAAATTAAATGTTATATTACTTTGATAATAACACATATATATTATCTTTATTTTACAAGGGTTTGCAGTGATGACAGTACTTACTGTAACTGCAACATCCATTTATGAAATAATTGTTCATATCGTTGATTTAGTTGTTTGAGTTCAGCAGAAAAGGTAGGGGAAACCTTGCTCAACAAATTACGCAAAGTTTGCTTTAAAAAAAAAAAGGGAAGAGAGAGGAAAGAAAATTACTTTCAAACCACATACATCAAATCAATCCAAACTAAAAATATTTCTTTACAGGTAGAGTCTGAAAAGGCCATTAGTTTGGTAATGAGGGCATCAACTAAATACACATAATGTTTCAAATATGATTTAAGTATTTGTTTTCTTAAAGTTTTTAACATTCTTTTTGGTTCAAATATGTGATAGCAGTGAAGCATTTGCTAAGATTTTTCCTGGAACCATTTATATAATTATAAATTTGAAATATAAGGCTTTAATTTCTAAAAAGGTCGTTACCATAAAGAGATAATTAAACCTGCTTCCCAGCTTTAACAGCAAATCTAGGGTTTTAAAAACCTATGAATCTGAAAAAATCTAAAAGCTTAAGGTAATAGTTCAACACTGATTCTCAGAAAACATTAAAATTTCTTTATATTTTACCAAATTATTATTAGTAAAATAAACTTTTATCACTGCTCCTGTTCCAAAAGCTATTCCTAACAAATTCTTTAACTTTGAATAATGTCTCATAGCTTTTTAAACAATAATGTAAATAAATTGAGGAAGATATATTGCCCTGCATTCAAAACTTGGAAATTCATGCTGGTGAATCAGCTCATTTTTTGAAATAGAAACTCTAGCAAAAAGCCTTAAGTGCATGTTTACCCAGGCACTACCATGTTTTCATGATTCTACCTTCTAAGTAAAACATTCTTTTAACACTGAAGCCTAGAGCTGTAATCAACATTCCAGGCACTCTGGCCTGCAGTTTTTATTTAACCACATACTTAAAGAGAAACAGGATATTTTAAGAAAAACTGCTAAGTAGTTAAAAAAATTTCTCTCATTCCTTCTGAAATTTAGAGCCCTGAAAAATTTCCAGCTCTGGCTGGTGTGGTTCAGTGGATTGAGTACTGGCCTGGGAACCAAAGGGTCATTGGTTTGATTCCCAGTCGGGGCACATGCCTGGGTTGCAGGCCAGGTCCCCATAGGGGGCACATGAGAGGCAACCACACATTGAGTTTCTCTTCTCTCTCTCCCTTCCTTCCCCTCTCTCTAAAATAAATAAAATCTTTTAAAAAATAAAATCATAATCCTTAAAATATTTTTACAAATCTCCACTTATTATGGATTATCAGAGCTGACACCTGAGTGTGAATTCTGGAATGTTATCTCATCTGTGAACTTTCATTTCAAATTTCAGTATCTGTAGAGAATCACACTATTGGTCCCCAAACTCCTCCCTCTCTATAACCATTCCCTTTGCCATGTGACTTTGCAGTCCTTCCCACTGAAGAAGTGGAGTCTAGTTCCCTGCTTTTTGACTTTGCATTTCACCCATCTGATTTGCTGTGGTCACTAGAATAAGGCAGGAATGACACTGCGCCAGTTTCACACCGAAGCTTGTGTTTTTCCACTTCTCTTACCTCTCTAACATTATCATGAAAAGAACATGCCTCAGCTAGCCTGCTAACCCAAGGAGGAAGATAAAAATATATGGAGCAAATGCTAGATTAGCTGACTGACCCCCAGCTGACCCACCAGACATGAGAAATAAATGCTTGCGGACACATGCTACCGAGATTGCATTGGTTATCTATGTCCACAGTAACTTAAAGACCTTCCCTTTCCTCGTTATTGGTAACAGGTGTTTCTTTCACCCTCCTAGAGGTCTTTCAGCCTCTAGGTCCCATGTAGCCCTCCTCTGACCCTAGACCTATTTATCCTTCTCCTATGTTACTTACGTTGTACATAGGGCAGACAAAAGTAGGTTTATAGTTGTGAGTATGCAAAACAGCTTACTCTTGTATTATTATTAATTATTGTATTATTTATTACGAACAACTTTTGCCCACCCTGTATAAAAATATGTGCACTAAGCAGATGTTAGTGCCATCACTTCCCTGGAACCATCTGGCTTCTTCTTCTTCTTCTTTTTTTTTAAAGATTTTATTTATTTATTTTTTAGAGAGGGAAGGGAGGGAGAAAGAGAGAGAGAAACATCAGTGTGCAGTTGCTGGGGGCTGTGGCCTGCAACCCAGGCATATGCCCTGACTGGGAATCGAACCTGCGATGCTTTGGTTCGCAGTCCGCGCTCAATCCACTGAGCTACGCCAGCCAGGGCACCATCTGGCTTCTTGATACATGTTTTCAGCTACTCCCTGATCTAAGTCTCCATACCAATAGGCCAGATGACAAAACAAAACCAACCACACAGCACCATGTGATCCAAGTCACAGAGACTTCTCTATAGATTGAAAACTCTTGTCAAATTTCTGTATAACTTAGAAAATTACACTACAATCTAGCTTGCGGAGAATAATAAATCTTGATACTCTTTGAGCCAATAATAATTTCTTTATTCTTAGATTATCAACCCCACTTTGAAAGATTTTTCTCTCTTGAAGAGGTATCAGTCAAAACCTCAACAAGTGTCACTATATGGTATTTCCAATAAAATGAGATAATGGAACCATTATATATAGTAACTTGTTACATTACTGCATTGAGCATGGTTTCCATAATAGCAAGAAGCAAAATACCCTCTTGCTTTTTGCTAGCTTTGTAACAGAGTCAGGTCACTTATTTTATGATTAGTGTGAGGTTCAATAAATACATGGGTTAAATGAATAACAGAAATTAATGGTACATGGATATCAAATAAACTATGACCCTAATGATTATTATAGATCCTGAAGAAATAATAAGGGGGGAAAAGTATATAATTATAGTATGCCAAATAGATTTCTAATCCAGTGAGTCATTCAGTATTAATATAATAAAATATGCAAGTTACATCACATTAATTTGTGTTTAATTTGATCAGGATAATAATTCTGCTTATGTGCACTTACTCTTTAAATTTAGTACTTATATAGTACAATTTTCAGCTTACAATAAGAAAAATTTAAAAAGTAACATTCCTTGCAACCTACCTGATCCAGTTTAGTTCTCTTTAGTTTTTGCAGTGTTCTATCAGAGGTTAAAACTTTGGAACTGCTGTGAGCTTCAAAATATTCTTCTAAGTCAGTCTGAAAATGCAAAGTCAGTTCTTAGTTTCAGGTATTTCTTTCATATCAAAACTAGACAGTAATATTAGTGGAAAATATGTGTAATGTTTTTTTCTTTTGTCAGTCACTACTTTCTATTTAAAGCAATAACAGATTTTGGACTAAGTGGATTTTATTGTAGTGCTAAAACTGAGTAACTCTTAAGATCATAAAAGTTAAGAGAAATGACTAGATTGAACAGTCTATTGCCCAAAATAATCCCTAAGTCCCAACATATAATTTCCATTTAGATTTAAAAAAGGGGGGATTTACGTATCAGAACTTTCATCTTGCCTCACAGTCTGAACAAATATTTTAATATTAGTACATCTGAAGTACTGTGAAAATGAGGAAGCTATCAACAGCAAGGTTAAAAAAAAAAGACCTGCTTACTATTACTCCAATAAAATGGCTTACACTTGTCCCACTGACATGGGGCAGGGACAACCTCCACAGTAGTTAGGAAGGGATCAGAAGCCATTCAAATAGCATGCTTCCTAGACTGCTCTGAATCTTTTCACAGAATATCAGGTTAATTAGCCTTTTCTCCCATCATAGTGTCTAAGGTGTTCTTCCACACAACTTAGCATGAGTTGTATGGATCCGTCGCCACATTATTTATTAGTTATATTGACTTGAGTACATCAACCTTACAAAAATAAAACTATATAAGAAGGTATACACTGAGAAGTCTTGCCCCCAATTATCCAGTCAATGTATTTTTAGATTATAATCTCCTTTTTACATAACTGAATTGAAATATCACCTTCAGCATATACTACAGTATTATTACATAAATAGGGATACAGACAGCCAAGACAGAAAGTCCAGAAAATAACATACATGGGAATTAATGTGAGAGACTGACAAAATATAGAAAAATGAAGGAAAACAATTATGCTGATTTCCCCATTTGGATCTCTTCTCTTAGGGTACCATATCTTTGAGATACTACACAATTTTTCTTGAAGGTTTAAGTCTCTCTCGTCACTTACTGTTTCATCTCTTTTCATTTTCTTAGAAGGTGTTTCTTTGCAAACAGGAGCTGACACTACTCTATTCTGAGCTTGAATCTTTGAGCGCAACATGACTTTACTAGTGTCCTCTTCATCTTCTTGTGCAACCCCTTCATCATCCTCCGAGTGGGAAGCAGAATATTCACTTTCACTCTCAGAATGAGACCTAGGGACTGTGGTGGGAAAAACAATTGGGAAAATTTGACAGTTTGACAAGAGAGGCATTGTGAGGTAATAAAAAGAACGTGGGCTTTGAGGTAAGAGCATTTGACTTCTGGTTTTATCATTCCTTGCTGACGATTTCACCAGAGCTAGTTATATAAGTTTTCAGAGCACTAGTTTCCTCAATTACCAAATGAGACTAATAGTGCCTAATTTAATGAACTATTGTGAAGATTACAGGAAAATGTATGTAGAACTACTAACAATGCCTGACACAGAAACTGTCAAGCATACCTAATACCTCTTTCTTTCTTCCTTGCTAATAGAACTCCACTTTTGCAAAATGTGGCAATGTGTTCCACCTGAAGGGATAAATAATCATGGTCCTTTCCTATGTCAAATACTTGCTTTCTCAGACTTCTTTGCAGCTAGGGTTGGCTATGTAACCCTTTGACCAATAAAACTTGAGGGGAAATTTGCTGGAAGCCTCTGAGAAAGACTCAGTTTGCTTAAAGAAGGAAAGCCCCTTGTTTCTATCAATAGCTTAAAACTAAGGAAGCCATTCTGCAATATGAGGTGTCAAACCTAATGATGAAAAATGCTGGTGACAACACAAAAAGATAGGAAGAACCTGGGTCCTTCATGACACTGTTGAATCACTACATGATGGAACTTTTATCCCTAGACTTCTTATGATGTGAAATAATTAAATGTCCATGGTTTAAACTGCCTACTGAAAATGTCATCTTTAAGTGATACCGCACCCAATACATGGTAGTTACCATTGTAAGTACTACTAATACACAGGTACATTCTATTCCAGAATTAATACAATAACATTTTAAAATAAACTATAGAAGCCCCCTTCCTCCCCCAAATAAAGCTAGTTTTACACTCATAAAGTCAGGATAAAACAAGGTTTTACATTCAACAAAATATAAAACTATTATAAAAAGTTAACTTCAAAAATATGAATAACTTTAACCAAATCAGTATATTCATTTTGAACAATAGATATATTTCATAATATCCAGAGTCAGCATATAACAAATACAGATATTAAAAGAGGGGGGTAAAGCCTTGATTCTGTGGGCATATATAGCTGAGCAGATTCAGATTTGCAAAGATTGCTGCTGCCCATGGTAGACACATGGGTTAGAAGTGGTAGGAGCTACCAGAAAATGTCTCTACTTCATGTATATCATTTACACACCATACATGTAAGTATATGGATTTGGTGCTGATGACTGAGATAGAAGAGGAAATTCATCTTTTCTCTAAAAAGGATTCTTATTTGAGCTAAGGAGAAAACATAAGATCTGAAATATATTTGACACAAAATAATAACAATCACAGTTGCACATATCATCTTTTATTGCCTCAGATATCCAATCATTTAGTACTGCCATTTTTATGTGGATTAAAAATACAATAGTAATAGTAGCTCTATGAAATCTATACTTTGAGAAGAAAGGGGTACAGCATGAATTTGACAACATTAGTTAATATTATTGTCAAGAAGTAAACCCCAAGGAAGAAGCTGACATCTTTCTGAAATACAAAGGTAAATAAATCATTTACCCCAAAGTTAAATATTTAAAAATAAAAAACCACCTGTAATTTTCCAGAAGGTAGGACCCATGTCTGTTTACTTGGCTGTGTAAAGCATTCCATACAACCATGAATATTTAACACTATTTCACTATAAAATTTCTAAATAAATTATCAGAAGTACTTCTAAAACAAACTAAGTCTTGTTATTTTATTAGAGAAACAATTTAACCTCAATACCCACTGACTATAGTGTGAAAGATACAGTGCTAAGTGTTGGAGCCAAAAATTTAAGATATAGTCCTTGCCCTTAAGGAATCTACAGTTTAATTGGGAATATGAACATATCTTGCCTTTCATGAAAAGAAATAGCAATCAGTAGTTATAAGAATAAAAGATAATAATAGCTAATACTCGTTAAGCACATATAAAAGTCAAGCACTACACTAAGCACGTTGAACATCCTTTATTTCAATTAATTTCAAAACAACTCTGGGCTGGTACCATTATTATATCTATTTTGCAAATAAAAAAAAATTGAGGAACAAAGAAGTGTCTAATAAATGGCTGGCCAAAGATAAAAAGCAAGCAGTCTAAGACTAGAACCTGTATACTTAACCATCACTGCCCTTGTTTAGATGCCTCTTTTTATAAAAACTCAGTGTAAAAAGAAACACATACCTAGTAATCTTTTCCTTAGACCACGAGGTGCTGTTGACAGAAATTCACTTTTATCACTGTCCTGTTTAAACATAAAAAAAAGCAATATAGTTTAGTCAAAAAATGATGATGACATGGAAATTAATGATGGATCTGAGTGAAAGAGGCTAGAAAAGAAGAAAAATATTTTGTTTTCAATAGACCACATTAGAAATACTTCCCAGAACTAGAAGACAATGACAAACACATTGGTTGGGAAAAAAACAACAAAAATGATATAACAAACTCCAAAGGATTGCTAGAGTGATTCTGTAAATTGTATTCTAGACATCTGTAAAGTATGTATGTACTTTTATTATGTAAAGAAAAAACATAAGTATATTAGCATTTTTAATCACTTTTCACCCACTAATTAGCAGAATTTTTTTTTTAATGTATTAATGTCCATTACTGATGAATAAACAAGGAAATGGGTACTCCTATGCATATGGCAATGGGCCTTTTTTTTCTTAAGATTTTATTTATTTATTTTTAGAGAGGGAAGGGAGGGAGAAAGAGAGAGAGAAACATCAATGTGCGGTTGCTGGGGGCCGTGGCCTGCAACCCAGGCATGTGCCCTGACTGGGAATCGAACCTGCGATGCTTTGGTTCACAACCCACGCTCAATCCACTGAGCTACGCCAGCCAGGGCTGCAATGGGCCTCTTAATATAGTGGAAATTTACTGGTGTTAAAGCATGACATTCTGTGAGGAGAAAAGCAGAGATTCATACTTTTTGCTTTTGTATTTTTAAATTTTTAAGCATTTTACAAAAGTATAAAGTATTTTTTTCTCAGAGAATTGAACATTTTAACACCATTACAATACTAGCCCATTAAAATGCCCACTGTTGTTTACATGTTAATTTTTAATGGTACTGATAAAAAGATAAAGTACCTTTGTTTTGCGGCAAGATGAAAATATGACAAAAAATTTAAGTCTTCTATTTTGTGATAGGTTGTTGGTGCTAGTTACAAATGTTAATAAATTTTTATTTGGGATATCAGTAATGTACTAGAGCCCTGGCCAAGTAGCTCAGCTGGTTAAAGCATTGTCCCAATATGCCAAGTTGGCAGGCTCAATCCCCAGTCACGGCACATACAAGAATCAAGCAAGGAATGTATAAATAAGGTTAGGAACAAATCAATGTTTCTCTCTTTCTCCCTTTCTCTAAAAAATCAATAAATAAAAATTAAATAATAATAATAGTACTACAATAAGTGAGTTTGTTCCAATGGATTTATGAAGTATAGTACATTTCAAATTTTTTTGATCTACACCCTCACTGTGATGGCTCAGTGGGTTGAGCATCATCCTGCAAACCAAAAGGTCCCTGGTTCGATTTATGGTCAGGGCACATGACTGGGTTTCAGGCCACGTGCCCCGGTTGGGGGCCTGCGAAAAGTGGCTGATTGATGTTTTTCTCCCTCTCTCTCCCTCCCTTCCTCTCTCTCTAAAAATAAATAGATAAAATCTTTAGCCCTGGCTGGCGTAGCTCAGTGGATTGAGCGCGGGCTGTGAACCAGGCATCGCAGGTTCGATTCCCAGTCAGGGCACATGCCTAGGTTGCAGGCCATGTCCCCCAGCAACCGCACATTGATGTTTCTCTCTCTCTCCCTCTCCCTTCCCTCTCTAAAAATAAATAAATAAAATCTTAAAAAAAATAAATAAATAGATAAAATCTTTAAAAAAAACCCTTTGTGATCTACATCCTCAAATTATTTTTTTACATTTTCCTATGTTGATCTGGTACATACATGTATATATAACTAAGATAATTATAATACTTACAAAATAGAAAATTTCTATTGTATTCCATTTCATTTTTTAAACTGCACGTCATGTCCTACTAAATTAATTTTAAGATCAAGAGTTGAGAAAGCTTCCATCCACATACCTTAATTATCAAGTCTGAGAATACCTGCATCAAAATAACTGTTTCCTGACAGTTTGTTCATTTGGGCAACCTATTCTCCCATCAGGACAATAGATTACTCACCAGGGTAAAGACTCTGTCAAAGAGTAGTTTACTTCCCAAGACCTAGTTTAAGACTTCCTCCTCACTGTGTCCACCAATCCTCAAATATCATGTCATGAACTTTGTCTAATACAGATCAGTTCCCCATTTTGATAGATTTGTCTTAAGCCCCGAGCCCAGGTCTCCTCAAGACTTACACATATTTGCCCCTGAACTCCCCCATCTAAGACACTGCCCTAAGACTGTCATAGTGATGCTGTCTCTTATTGTGGTAGGTGTAATATTTTATTAACAGGTTTTCTGATGGTCGCTTGGGGAATTGACATGATCCACTAATATGTTAATGATCCACAACTTAAAAATAATTTGCTAATATATCTAAATTATTGGTTGGATTATGGAAATGAGTTTTATTCTTTTGTAGTGATAATATATACAAGATGTAATGCAGGAAAGATGCATTTTTAAAGACAAAGGAGACTGTGACATGTCCAATTACACTCCCGGATTGCCTAACTAAGCAGGACATTCCTGCACAGGCCATAACCATGGCCCTGAATATTCACTCATAATCTTTTTTTTTTCCAATTTTCACCCGAGGCATATGCTTATTGGTTTTTAGAAGGAAGGAAAGGCAGGGAGAAAGAGGGAGAGAAGCATTGACGTGAAAGAGAAACATCAATTGGTTTCGTCTCATTCGTGCCCCTAATGAGGACCCAACTTGCAACCTAGGCATATACCCTGACTGGAATCAAACCTGAGACCTTCTAGTTTACAGACCAATGCTCTAACTAAGTTAGCCACACCAGCCAGGGCTGAATATTCACACTCTTACAAAAGGTGTGAATTTAGCCTGTACACAAGTCCAGGCATGTCTAAATCTATAGCCTCCCAGACCTGACACACTCGCCACTCACATACTCATCATTATGGATTTGTCCTTGCCTATCTGGGTTTGCCCATATTCAGGTGGGGCCACTGGACAAGGCATAATGAAAAAAATAAAACTACAAAAACACAAAGGAGAAAATAAAAATGGTCAATTCCTTTAATCTACTCTAGTATGAATTTACCAAAGCCAACTTAATTTTCAAACATAAATCCTAAAAGGGTAGACTAATGAACTTCATGGACCTTGGGACCAATCCCAAGAAACAACAGAATATTTTATATAAAAGCAAGCAAAACAAAACCAAACCATGAAATTTCCAGGCCAGGTCTATTAAGCTGTGAATATGCAGGGATAGTTGTGACACAAAAGAGGCACGACAGTAGGGTCCAAAAGACCTGGCTTCATATTCCAGCTGTTCTCCCTCCTAGCTAGGTGAACTAAGACGAGTCACTCCACCTCTCTGAACCTCAAATTCTTCATCTGTAAGTTAGGTATTTAATTGGCAAATACCTGTAAATTATAAAGCACTATATAAATTAAAAGATGAAATCGGTATTTGTCATCATGTCTTACTTTATAACACTAAGGTTTTTGCTTGTTTATTTTAGTCAATTGCTTACCTTCGACTGAACTTCATCTGAAGTTGAATGCCCTAAAGAATGAACGAAAAGCCATTACTTACTATGAACACTTCACTTTTCGTCACAGTTTAGTTTTATTACAAGCAAAGTTGCAGTTTCTACCCAGAAGCCACCACATATTATTGAATTCTCAATTAATTGCATCTCCACTGCAGGTTGGATTTTCACTATTACACGTTTACTCCCATTAGTGACAGCAATGTCCTGCATTCCTGTAGCATTCATTAAAAAAAAAGAGCGCTTTTCTTTATTTAAAAGTACACGTTCAACCTAGTTAGAATGGGTCACTCAAAAACAACTGCTCCATAATTCTCCACAAACTGTAAGACTTTCAAACCCCCAAAGCATTATCTCAAATATTACTTGCCAAAGCAAATCTTCCATGAACATGTGGCTACCTCAAGCAAATGACAACAGGAATTTAAGCCTCTTTCTAGTTGGCCCTATCAATCTGCACAACAACCAGCACAAATATTTGATAGCTAAATATTGGTATACTAAGGCACGCAGTTTCAGGTATTAACTGCATTTTGTTGAAGGAATTTGCAGAATAGAAAATAAAAAATATAAAAATGTACTTATGACAAGGAAAGAAAAGTTACATACTATTGTATAACCTGAAGCAATTATGAAAACCCTCTTCAAAGAACTGAGGTAAAATCTTACCCTTGCTACACTGAGGAATGTTTATCATAATTTCAGGATCATTCTTCAAATTCAATGACACGTTTTTTCTTGGTGTTTTTGCTAGTTCTGAAGCTGTAAACAGAAGAAATATATAAAATACCTCTTAATGGACAATAATAGATGAAGAGGGAAAACAGCCTTATTTCACTTACATAAATTCTTTAAAAAAAAAAAAGAAATCTGCCTGCTACTATTGTCTCTCATTTTTTTTAAAAAATGGGAGAAAATATAGTTGAATTTGTGTAAATTAAACCACTTACTGACTCAAACTCTTTCTAACCTATTTTAAACAGTTTTATCCTCCAATCCTGAAACTGACCCAAGATACTCATGAGAGTCCCCGCAAAAGCACTGGCTTCTTCTTTATTTCTTCACCCCCTTGGTTCTCTGTATCATTCACTAGAGCTTTTTCAATGTTTCTTTGACATTACTGTTCTTTTTCGGTTCAGTAACATTATCCTGGTCCCCTGGCTCCTGTTGGAAGTTATTCCATCTCTTTCACTGCCCTCGCCCTCCCCAACCATCTACCTGTAGGTATGCCTAAGACTCAGGCCTTGGCCTTCTCGTTATACTTGAACAATATATTGATACCATTTTTAGACAAAAGGCTGCTGATCCACAGGATTGAGAAAAACTTCACATCAACAAAAAGCCCTGAAGTACAAAGCATCTTAGCTGGAATCATTTTGGTTTTATATTAAAACACAAAAATTATCTTTTCATGACTCTATTTTTCTTTCAGGCATGATGATGGAAATGCACAACATAACAACATTTAAGTTTCCTGCAGCACATACCGATATGACACATATCATTTTGGTTCTGTGCATGTTGATGATCTACGTGGAGAACTTCTACTTGATTACTTCTCTGGGGCTCCACTCTTTTCACTATTAGTTCTCCTTTCTCCAACGTTCTTTGTCCTGCTTCATTGTCCTAGGCTTCTTTCTGGTCTTGGTGTCTATCTGATCCTCCCTCTAACAATTACATTAGTATTTCTTCTCTGGTTTCTCAGATATCCTATACAGAATTCAGTCATTTTAGAGATCAAAAAACTTTTACTTTCTTAATGTAGATAAGAAATATCAATTAATGTAAATTATCACATATATAATATTAGGTTCAAAATTAATGATTGTATTTGATATTATACTTTTCAGAAAAACTGGATTTTGTTTTTACAATTGACTGAATCATATTATTTTCAGAAACAGGTCTTATAATTACTTCTTATATGTTCCTATTCAGTGTCAATGCTTAACAAAAGTGCTTTTCATTTGACCTTGAACATTTACATCATCATTGGCTAGAATAATTGCATAAAAATATACCAGTTAAGAAATATATGTTGCCCTGGCTGGGTAGCTCAGTTGGTTGGAGCATAGTCCCGTACACCAAAAGGTTTGGGTTTGACCCCCAGTCGGGACACGTACAGGAGGCAACCGATCGTGTTTCTCTCTGATCTGACATTGATGTTTCTCTCCCTCTCTTTCTCCCTCACTCCTCCTTCTCTAAAAATAAATAAATAAAATCTGTTTAAAAAAGAAATATATGTTGGTACTTTATAATTATAGATTATAAGCCTTCTTACCAGGTAGTAATTACTATTCTATTGCTCTTGACATTTTAGTATTCCCAAACCTTCAAATACTTATAGACCACCTTAATTTTCAAAGTACTTTCACATGTTATTTTCTTTCCTCAAAGCTTTCAAAAGTGATAACCCCTCATACCACAGGATCCAAATATAGTGCTACCTGAATTTTTTCAAAGAATTAAATTACTAGTTTAATTTTAATGTTATATGTAATTTATTATAGTCTAACTCTCTGAAAATCAGTAATTCATATGTAATTGGTATAAGTGGTAACTTGAGTAAGAAAATGTTAGAACAGCCCATTCCCAACAATTTATATAAATAGTTTTCTATATATAGTGTAAAATTCTTGTGCAATAATTTCAGAACATACCTTTGTGACTTAGGTCACTCATTTACTTAACAAAAACTTGTTAAGAACCTATATAAGATACTGTGGGCAGAAAAGGAAAACAGGGTTCCTATTATGAGAGACTTCTAACCTAGCTGAGAACAGAAGACATCTGAGCATGGAGAAACAAAAACTACTGACTTTAAGTATGCTTGATAATATACGAAATGACATCATCATTCTAGGGAATGCAATTGGGAATGTGGTTACAGACACCTTCTTCAAGTGAATAACAATTACAGAAATCAGAAAATTAACATACCTAATTTAGCCATCTTTTCAGGGTGTTTTCTACTCTGAAAAGAATAAACTTTATTCCCACCAACGGTAGTAGAGCCATTTTTCAAAGACTCTGAAAGAGAAAATACAATATGCATTTAAAAAAAAACCAGAATTAACAGGAAAAAAATCAATACATATTTATACATAAAATATTTTTAAATACACAACAGACTATGATACTGTTTATATAAATTTTAAAAAACACAAAAAATTTATTCACAGATACACAAAAATATATCATATATAAAATTTGTTTTTAAAAGGCCACTACAAAAACTCTCCACACTAGAGGGCTATGGATTCAATTCATGATAATAGCTGCCCCTGTGGAGGAAGCACAGCAGTGACTTTATTAGTTATGTTTCCTTCCTGAAGCAAAGATGCAAAGTACAAATGCTAATTGAGGTTGAGTTTAGACACAGTTGTTACAAGGTAAAAGCACTTACTCTCAAGATCCTGAGTCATCTTCATTTCTCAATCTGCCTTTTAAATCACAACTGCTACCTACAACATACTGGACACTCACGGCTAACAGCCTGCTCTTTAGCACTGCAGTTCTCAAAGTGTGGTCTGCAAGGTCTCTGAGGTCCTTCAGGCCAAAACTGTCTCACAATAACACAGACATAATTTGACTTTCTGACTCTCAATCAAGAGTGTAGAGTGAGGTATTCCAGAGACTACAAGATGTGTGATGACATCACCACCCTGTTGGCTACTGGAATGTGAAGAAGCATATAGGAAAATCCAGCTGTCTTCTACTAAGCCAGGCATTGAAGAGATTTGCAAAAATGTAAAACAATGCCCTCTGCACTAATTTCTTTTGGAAATAAATTATTTTATTGATTTCCTAATTCTGACATTTTGATTGACTGACCATGTAACAATGGTTCTAATCACACTGGCCAAGAGGACTTTACATTATATGTATTTATGTACATATAAAACTTGAGTGCCAGCTGTAAACCCAAAGGTTGTTGGGTCAATTTCCAATCAGGTTGTCGGGTCAATTTCCAACCACATGCCTGGATTGTGGGCCAAATCCCCATTTGGGGGTGTGCGAGAGGCAACCAATCAATTTACCATATTTTGCCACGTATAATGTGCTCCTGTGTATAATGCACACCTGCTTTTTTTGCCCAAACTTTCAGGAAAAAAACCTTTCATTTTAATTTTTTAATTAAATTATTTATGCATTTATATTTAGCTACTTGTTTTTTATAAGGGAATTTTAGCATTTATTGTTGAACATATTTTATGTAACAAATAATTACAAAACATAAGAACAGATATAAGGTATTTCTCAGGTACTACCTATATGCATCCTTATTTTTCCCTCAAAAATTTGGGCAATAGAGTGTGCATTACACATGGCAAAACACGGTATCGCACATTGATGTTTCCCTCTCTTCCTTCCTTCTCTTCTCTCTAAAAGTAAATAAAATATTTTTAAAAACTATATATGGACAATAACTATGTTTTTAAAAATAAGTAAAATCAATCAATAAAAATTTTTTTAAAAGCTCACTTTTTTTCTGTTTATAATAAAAGACAAGACAGAAGCTTATTGTTCAGTATCTAAAGTATGGTTAAAGAAGACTATGATAGATGTCACCATCCCTTCCCTGGAAAATACAATAAAAGTTTCCTTGCCCTGACTGGTATGACTTAGTGAGTTGGGTGACATTCCTGCAAACCGAAAGGTCCCAGTTTAATTCCTGGTCAGGGCAAATGCCTCTCTTTGGGCCAGATCCTGGGTTAGTGGTACATGTAAAGTAACTGATTCATGTTTCTTTCACACATTGATGTTTCTCTCTCTCTCTATTCCACCCTTCCCCCTTTCTCTAAAAATAAATAAATAAATAAAATCTTTAAAAAGAAAGAGAAGAAAACTCTCCTTCTTATAGCTTATCTGAAACACCACTCTCCACTCCTATACACACTTTGGCAAACAAGAAAAAACAGGAAGAGTCATGTCTACAAGATTTAACTATAAGTTATGGGCTCCTCTGTTGTAAATGCCCATAGCCAAATGAACAGCTCCATTTCCTGGACTGAGAGACTGCTGACACAAGCTTATTTGTGTACACGCATGTACAAACAGAAGATACACACCAAAGAGAAGATATACAGCAAGTTGTTAAACAATTCCAAGTTTTCTGAAGCATGAATTTTCAACAGAATAATGTTACTCCTGATGGAATGAAAACTGGCTCTAGGTGCAAGGAGAAGTATGAAAAACATCTTAGATATTATAATGGTCTGTGGCCCTCCAAAGGTCATAGCACATAAAGAGATATACAGCATATATGTAGTATTAAAATTTCATGGATGTGGGTGATTAGGAGAAAACATTTAAAAGCACTCTCTGGAGAATGATAATTTTTCTTTAAAAAAAAAAAAGAGGTTGAGAAACACTGCTCTAAAGCAAAATTTCCCCACCAGTCTGCAGAAATTAAAGGTATGGGTTACAGGTGAGCTGAGTATTGCTACGATTATTAGGCTTTGAGGGTGTCTACAGGTTGGGTGGGAATAAGGGTCAGAAGTCTTAAGGCATTTGTCCCTGGTCTAGGCCTTTCTCCATTTGCTCTAGTAAGTTCCCAAATATTATTTGCTGTTGGTGCTATTAGGTGAAAAAGGTTGGAAGCACTGAGTTTCTACTACAGATGATAAAAAGCAATTTTTAAGAAAATACCTCTAAGCCCTGGCTGGCGTAGCTCAGTGGATTGAGCGAGGGCTGCGAACCACAGCATCGCAGGTTCGATTCCCAGTCAGGGCACATGCCTGGGTTATAGGCCACGGCCCCCAGCAACCACACATTGATGTTTCTCTCTCTCTCTCTTTCTCCCTCCCTTCCCTCTCTAAAAATAAATAAATAAAATCTTTAAAAAAAAAAAGAAAATACCTCTAAAAATACTGCTTTCAATCTATTCCTAGATCTAGCATAATAGGTAATCAAGAATCATAAGCTGTACTTACAACATGCCTTAACAATGTCAGCTCTCTGTTGGGAATACTTTTTAGAGAATCCAACCTGCCCACTAAGCCTATTAAGGGACAGTGGTCACTTTCTGTATCGTGTCATTTAACACTTCTAACAAAAGCAAAAGCAATAACTCAAGATGTAACAAAAAAGTCAGGAGTAGTCATAATGGCTATTTATAAGCCAAATACAAGAGAGTAAAAAATATGTATATAAGGGAAACAGAGGCCACAGAGAGAACAGAACAGATACACAGACACGAGAGAGACTAGGAGACCCATGAAAAAGCAAAGTCTCAGTTTTTAATTGGTACTAGTTCCGATGCTCCTAGAGCCCAACAATACTGATTTCGTTCCTTGACTTTTATTTTTTTAAGCCAACTTGAGTAGACTTGTGCTCCTTGTACCCTATTATAAATCTGTGCTCCTTGAGCCCTAATTAAATATAATTCAAGCCTGCCCTGGTTGGTTGGCTCAGTTGGTTTGAACATTGTCCCATGCACCTAAAGGTTGTAGTTCCATGCTCAGTCAGGCCACATACCTAGGTTGCAAGTTTGATCCCCACTCAGGGCACATGATCAATGGTTTTCAAGCCTAAAGAATTGTAAGTATAATCTGGCAGGAATTTGGCATGTGTAGGTTAAAATGACATTATTTCTTGGAATGTTCTTCTAACTCTTTCTGTAAAGAAGATCACGGTAATAGTGAAGTGACTGGCTTTATGAAATTATTTCAGATTTGTTAAAAATAAAAATATCTTAAAAAATAAATTTGGAGTCTCTAGTCTATAAAATCTGTCTTTCTAAAAGTAATTAAGAGGACTAGCTGTAGAGAACAAACCTGTAGTAGAAACTCAGTACTTCCAAACTTTTCAATTGTAGAGAATAAAACCTGAAGCAATGCTGCTTTTCTAATGAAATTATTAATATAGCACACCACGTGAAAAGAGTTCTGGAGATGGATGGTGGTAATGGTAGCACAACAATATTTAATACAAGTGAACAAACTGAACTGTACTCTTAAAAATGGTAAAGATGATAAAATTTTTATGTATATTTACAGTAAAAGAAAAATTGGAAAAAATAATATGGCGCACCATTGCCTAAGTTAACAGACTACTTTTGTGTATCCTGCACAGCAATTCTAGCTATTGATAAATATACATTCCCTCACCCTCCTCAAGTACCTTGAACATCTTGTCCTAAAACTGCCACATAGTTCTTATCTTTATATACTTCCTGGCCACCTTCCTCCAAATCATATTCTGGCTTCTTTGTTATTTTTTTGGCGTTGACCAAAAGTTGAGGTCGCTCCTTTTTTAATTTAACTCCTGTAAGAACATCAAAAGAATCAGAACATGAAAGGTATAAATTCTTTCTAAACATTACATTCACATAAGTAAATAAATTGCACTACTTAAATTGTCATTACCAAAAAGATGGAAAAAAACTCAGTGCTTTCTCTTTGCTTAAAGTATAGACCAAGCTTCCACAGCTTATATAAGTTAAAAAAAATAGAAAAACATTGGAAGTGTGTATTTTGAGGGGTCAAAATAACTACATTTCTATCATAATGGGTAGTTATTTACCAACACTACTGAGCATTTAATATTGGAAAAGGCTTAGTTTTAATTTTCAATAAAGTTTGAAAGAAATGAACTAAAAATTAGTTTTTATTTAGAGTCTTACTAGATCAACTACTTTGTGCTATATTTTCAAAACAGAAGGTTAAGATATTTTAAAAAGTGAAATAATCCAGCTCTGACTTTTATGGTTCAGTTGATTGGTTGTCATCACACAGGCTAAAGGTCACCAGTTCGATTCCTGGTCAGGGCACATGCCTGGCTAGCACGTCTGGTCCCTGATTGGGGCATGTATGAGAGGCAACCAATGGATGTTTCCCTCCTTCTTCTCCCTCCTTTCCCTAAAAACAAATATAGTCTTTTTAAAAAAATCCACAACCATTATAAAGATTGTATGAACACTTAGTACCTTCTTCTCTATCAAGAATATGATGAAGAACATCATCATCTCCCACGAACCGAACCTCCAGCATCTTGTCTTCCTTTAAGTTCAATTTATTCATCCTTGCCAACCTAAACAAAAGCAATAAAGCACTCAAAAGTGATGAAAAATTCCTATCAACACCCAAATAAACATTCACACAATGAATACATGTATATGTATAACATTTTAAAGTCTTCTTGAAGAAAAAAAAGTCTTCTTAATTATGAAAACTACACTATGCATTATTATACTGACATAATGTTTTTGATAAAAAGAGGAAGGAGTGTCTCAGATTTGAAAAAAGGCAAATCCAATCAAGGCAACTAAAATGTAGTGACAAGAAAATAATTTGGCCTATACAGAAAGCTCTAACCAATCTACAGAATAACATTACCAGAAAAGGAATGGTTAATACACAAGAAGTTAGAAAAGGTACAACCAAACAAAGAATATGGTTTGGTGGATTTTAATTTCTGCTTACTAGAAAGATATAGTCCATTTGGAGAAGTCTGTGTACTTCACTGGTATACCAAGCCTGGATCAAATAATCCTCAAGTACCTCCCTTTAGTATTACTGCATGCTTACCAAACAACTTTAAAAATATGAATATGGCTTTCTTGGTACACTGGCAATTAAACAGTAAGCATAAATCTTTCCAATACCTTATAGTCAGTTTTTCACTGAACAAGCATGAATTTGGCAGGCAAAGGATTAATCAGTTCTAGATACTATGACAAAATTTAGGTTCATAACTTATAATACAAATAGCCTGAAATTAATTAAGGATGATTCCAACTAGCTGCCAGCTAATCATTTTACCCCCTAAAAATGATTTCTCTTATTAATTCTATTTTTGCCTTTTCTCCTGACAAGAGGAACTACTAACTGTGCCCCTCCCTCATGAGTCAGCTATCTGAATGCAGATAACTTACTAAATGTTGTAGCTAGCACTTAAAATGACTTGTCTTAGTTTTCACTTACCTTTAAAGGCACTGCATGTTCTGCAGTTGAAAAATTTGGGTAGAGCCACCTGTAACTGAAAAAAGAACTCAGTCAGCATCAGCTAATAGGAAAACCAAAGCAACCAAAGAAGGTCATGAGTTTTAACAAACAAAATGAATCGATAAATGTGGTTCTTACAAAGCCAAACTTATTCTGGTAGTTATTATTTACAGTAAAGGGTAAAATAACCATTACCATTTTAGCCAAGAAACTTTAGAAATTGAGATCTGGATTGGGGAGAGAATAGAGGGAGGAAGCCAATATGAGTACTTACTATATGCTAGACACAGTTTTGAATATTCTATATGTGTTCTCATTTAATCTTCAGAATGATTCTATTAGGGTTATACTCTGTGTATAACGACAACACTTCGTTTGTAATTTATATGACCATTGCCGGCAATACATCCTTTTGGGCCATTTTTCTAGTCACAAAATGTTTATTTATGGGAATACAGGTATATAGAGAAAAAGGTTACTACGTCTACATGATATTTGTATAAAATAAACTTATGATTTTTTTTATGTTTGTATAAAATAAAGTCTTTTTGAGGGTCTATTGTCAGGTTCTGTTTCAGGTATTTTTATGTATACCAGATCATTAAATCCTCAGATTCACTGAGGTAAAATAAATATAATTTCCCCTATTTATAGATAAGTAAGCTGAGTTAAATATTAAATTACTCAAATTCACACAATTAGAAAATGTGTTAGGGCTAAAACTCAAGTTTGACTAATTACAAACTCCCCGATCATTCCATTCAACCATGCACTTCTGCCATTAAATACAAATCTGTTATCCTAAATGCCTGTTTTCACATCTGTAAACTATTCACAATATGTTCAATCACTTTCCCATTGGACAGTACAAATATCCAAAGACATCTAGAGCTCCTTTAGGTTTCCTGTTCATTACGTTAAACATCACTAGTTCTACCAAGCATACTTTTTTTTTTAAGATTTTATTTATTTATTTTTAGAGAAGGAAGGGAGGGTGAAAGAGAGAGAGAGAAACATCAATGTGCGGTTGCTGGGGGACATGGCCTGCAACCTAGGCATGTGCCCTGACTGGGAATCGAACCTGCGATGCCTGGTTCACAGCCTGCGCTCAATCCACTGAGCTACACCAGCCAGGGCCCAAGCATACTTTTAAAAGCATGGTCAGAGTCAGCAGTATACATTATTTAAAACTGTATACTGCTGTGTTCTACAAAGGATTTGAAGCAGTGATAATAAGCAAATGCAATAAAACAATGATAAACTATAATACGAATAGGGAGTTCTGGATCAGGGAAAAGATAAAGCAAAGCAGAAAATAAAATCATACAAAGAATTTTGGCTTTTTGTCTGTTTCAATGCTTCCCGTTAACTGTTGTTATAGTATGCCTGTCATTTTCATCACTGGCAAACTGTTATGTTGTAAAACAGAATAAATTTATTAGTAAAAATTAAAAAGAAATTTTAGCTTTAAGCTTCCTAGCATCAAAGTGAAAATGGAGGAAGACAATTACCAGTACATTAATTCTCATTAGCAAAAGTTTAATTGTTCCATCAGGAGGGAAAAAAGATTTTCAAGTAAAATTTAAAAACAAATATTCCAGACAATGAATATTTTCCTAGGCAATTTCCCTGTGGTATTTTACTTAAGAATTGCCTGGACAGAGGTAGCCTAACTTGGTCTTATTTCCTTTTTTAGTTTTTTGTTTGTTTGTTTGTTTGTTTTAAGAGAGACATCAATAGGCTGCCTCTCCTAGGCTCCTAGATGTCGGGAGCAGAGACCTGCAGTAGGGGCAGTGGGAGGGGGGGCTCCCCCAGGACAAAACCAAATGTGCCCTGACCAGAAGCCAACCCACGACCTTATTTACAGGATGACTCCCCAACCTAGAGAGCCACAACGACCAGGGCCCCTTTCTAGATTTTTAAGTTATCTATTATATAGGATGGAATTATCAAAATGAAGAAACTTCTGCAAAGACTTTGAAAGAAACCTTTCCTTGCTTTTTCTCCAAGAATTTCTGAAAACAAAACAAAAAACCCTACCCAACAAATCACAATAAAATGCACTGTCTTAAGCACTTACTTTTTTTTAAGTGGACTCCTTTCCAGGAGTTTACAAGGTAATATAGCAGCACCAAATGAGTGTTAAAACGCAACACTCGCCCCTGAAAGCAAATAAAGCATTGGCTGCAAATTTTAAAAACACGATCCTTTTTTTAAAAAGGGGGTATAGATTAGTAGCTAAGCACCAATTTTAATGTCAGATAAACTTGGGTTCTGATGTTAACTCCACACTAATAACTGTGTAACTGCGACTTTGCACTAAGTTATGATAATTAAATGAAACCATGTGCTTGGCACATGAAAATGCTAATTAAATGTTCCCTATTATGGGTATTTTTACTTTTAACTTCTACTTAACCATGAAGCTGTCCTGCAGTTCTCTATATCTCATCTGACAGAAAAAGGGCTGAATAAACGCTGAATAAAAGTGGTCCATGACACAAAGCTGTAGGGCCACGCTATCTTTCTTCAGATTGCAATTTAGGGAAAGCCATGATGGTTCCATTAGGATTTCAGTTGTAAAATGACAAGTGACGCATCAACATCCTTATAGTTTAAAAAGCTCTAGCAAAAGAGCCTGACTTATTGACACTTTACAACCAAGCGTTGTCCCCAGCGACTGCTCAATTAAGGTTCCTGCGGGGCTTCCAGGTTGGGATGACATCAAAGGGTTTCGCTCCAGTGGTAGTTCCGGGACGAAATCGCTTCCTCCGCAGCGCTCGTAGTACCTGCTTCTCTCCCAGGGCACTTTTTACTTCGCTGGGCCAGTTTCAGACATTCGCAGTTCTCTCTTTACAATCACAAGATTCCTTACGCCGGGAAGCAGGCAGGTTGTTAACAGGCATCCCTTGCACAGAAGGCCTACCACTGCTGGACAGACCGACCAACAGTCTTTCTAGAGGGAGCCTGTCACCCAAAGTATTTACGGACTTCGGTCTGGGCCTCGCACCACTGACCACTAGTTGTCTGCGCTCCGCCCACCAGGGATCCTCGGGACCCGCAGGGCTGGAGGGACAGCCCAGGGGAGGAAAACGGGAGACACAGCGACCCTGCCCCGAGTACAAAGGGGAAGCCCGGGACACGCTCACCCCTGATCGATCGCTAGGTTGGATGCACCTCACCTCACAAGCTGGAGCTAAGCAGAAAAGGGAGGCAGGCTGCACGCACGCCACTCCCCGCACAGCTAGGTCTCCCCCAGGCGCGGCTCCTGCCGCCTCCCGCCTGCACGATGCTACCCCGCTGAGTGGTCGCGGAGGGAAGGCGGCTTCGGCCCCAGCGGAAAGCCAAAATCTCGTAAGAGGTGCTGGAGCCAGGTCTCAGGGTCGCACGGAAACAGACTGCAGCGCGGCTAGCGGGGGATGGGACGCCTGCTGGTACACACCGAATCTCCCGCCCTGCTCAGTGGGCGGTGCCCCGGAAAACCAATAGGAAGCGGCGTAGGCCGAGAGCGATGGCTCTACTGGCCACCCGGCGCAGACCTGCGGGCCGCCCGGCCCGCCCAGAAACCAGAGGAAAGCTAATCCTGAAGCGCTAGATTTGGGGCCTTTCCTCTTTCCGTTTCCGGGGAAGGAAGAAGGAAGTGTTGGTTAGATCCCTGGAGGATTGCAGAGATGTAGTGAGCTGAGCGGTTCTTCTGTCTTGAGGGAATATTAAAAGTGTTCATTGGTTTCTCTAGATACCTTCTTTTGAGGAAAAAATATAATGGGAATGAATTTGGGTTCTTTTTTGTTTAAACTTTACTTCCTTTGGTGCGAAATGTAGGATCCCGTGTATCTCAAAGGTTAGGGGTTAGGAGGAGGGGAGAAAGTCCTCTCTGTAAAGAAGAGAATTAGAGCCTCGGCACTCAATATGGAGTTAGGATGAGACTGCTAATGGAATGAAAAGACAGGGAAAACAATGATCAGGCATAGGAGGTAATGAGGAAGAATGGGATGAACCTGCTGGGATACAGTATTACCCACTAACAGAATGCTCATTCATTTGGATTCGGTCATTCATTCAAGACAGAACTGCAGAGTTCCCTGTGAAGAATGGCGTGAAGAAATAAGAGAGTCACTATAGTCAAGCCTCTAAATTACTAAATCAAGTAGGTGGAGGTATGAGGAAACAGTTCCATTTTTATTTAACTAGCCTGGGTACTTAAACTTTTGAACTTTCCAGTCTTGTGCCAATGCCTGGATATACATCAAACCTCCATATAACCCTCTGATTACGCCCTAGACTAAGGAAAGAATGTTCCCATGTTTAGGCCACTTGACAACCATTATCCAGACCACTAGTCATCTAGAGCAGGAGTCCCCAGCCACCCTCATCCACCACCCCCACTTCCTCTGCCCGGGCCGCGGACCAGTACCAGTCAGTGGCCTGTTAGGAACCGGGCAGGAAGGAGGGAAGCTCGCCGGAGCTCTGCCTCATCGCCAGGCCCCTCTCGCTGTCCACCCCGCCCCCGCCTGAGCTCCACCTCCTGTCGCTCCTGCCACCCACCCCCACCGCCGCTACCGTGGAAAAACCGGTCCCTGGTGCCAAAAAGGTTGGGGACCTCTAACCTAGAGGATTATCGTCTTGGACCTGTCCAAAGACTAAATGTCGGACCGATTCTTCTCAAATGTACTTTTCACCGTAAGAACTCAGCTTTTCTTTTTTTCTGTGGATGACTCTGGGTATGACCTAGTTGTGCTTATGGCTTGCAAACCATAAAACCCTTGAATAAATCTTCATTAGTTCTAGCCAAAGCCACCACCAGACTCTTTTTGAGTTCAAAACCTACCAAATAATAAAGGCGCGCTATTAAGTGAGTCAACATAACTTCAGTCCTTACAGTAACTACTATATTGGAAGATAGTGAAAACACAATAGTGAGAAAAATGCTATGATATTGTAAGTCCAGTGTTTATTAGACTATAGTGTGGCAGGAATATCTAATTAAAGGATAGAAGGAATCATACTTTCCTTGGAGAAAGAGATATATTTAAACTAAACTTGAGAGTTGAATAGATTTGAGCCAGGGAAAGAAAAGGAATAAAATTTTCCAGGTAGAAGGCCAAAATCAATACAGCAAGTGCATAAAGTACCAAGAAGCAAGTGCCAAGTTTTGGTCTGTTGTTATGAAGGGCTAGTTTGTACTGAAAAATTACTAGTCAGATTTGTACTGAGAGATTACTAGATAAAGGGGTAAGAGTGGGAGCAGAGGGAAAAAGAGAGATGGAGGTATGACCATTTGGGAAGCTGTTTAGGACATCCAGTTGAGAAACTGAAATGATGGTATCCTGGATAACTTTCTCCCTGAATTCCAAACCCCTTACACTTTTCTCTTCCTTATAAAAAGGGTTGGTTTAAAATGGAATTTAAGACAGTCTGCTAGGGCACATAACCTACCGTCTTCTCAGATCACTGACCATCTGAATAGAATGCCCATAAAGATTTAATCCCTATTTTTGCTTATTGTTTCTGGTAGTGACAGGCAACACAAACACCAGCTTTTCTGGTTTCAGGTTTGAAATTTAGGGCCTGGCTTTAAAAGAATCTAATATAATCTGATTAAACATGGTGAATTGAACACTCTTGAAATGCGACTAAAATAACAAAAAAAAAATTTAAGTTGTTGAGAAACAAAGACTCAACTGAGTAAGTTTAACAATCTAATTGGCTTTATTGAATGATTCATGAATCTGGCAGCACCCCATCTAACAGACAGTATGTTGCCCTAAGGAGTTACACAAAATGAAAGGTTTTTACAGGCAGAAGGATGGTGGGACAAGGAAGTTAAAGGAGTCCATTATTTCAGGAAAGTCGACATCTCCCATGAGGCTGGGGGAGGAGGGCGGGGCCAAGGGTTCTTATGATGCAGATTACCTCACTAGTGCTGACCAGGAAATTTCAGGTTGATTGGTTTAAAATCCTACTCCTGGGAGTGGCTGAAACTACAATTAGGTTGGGTATTAAGTCTTGATGTGAGTTACCACAAATGACTCCATTTCGGGTCTGTTGTTTGTTTTTAACAAAGTATAAGCAACACACAATTACAATAACAGGCCCTGGCTGGTGTGGCCCAGTGGATTGAGTGCTAGCTTGTGAACCTAAAGGCTACCAGTTCGATTCCCAGTCAGGGAATATGCTTGGGTTGTGGACCCGGTTTCCCATTTAGGGGTGTGTGAGAAGCAGCCAATCAGTGTGATCTCTCACACATGGATGTTTCTCTCCCTTTCATTCTCCCTCCCTTCCCATCTCTCTAAAAATAAATAAATAAAATCTTTTAAAAAAATTTTAAAGAACGGGAAAAGAAGAGAGACAAATTAACAAAATTTTGGAAGATGTGTAGTGATTAGGCAAAATTGAATGAGCTAAAACCTGGGTCTGCGAAGAAAGATGCAAATAGGAAGCCTATTTCTGTCACAGAAGTTCAGGTGGTCTTAGGAATTAGTCTACAGGAAATTTAGAAGAGCAGTATAGGGCTGAGAAATGGAGGGTAGGTTAAAATCAGAAACAAGGAACAATTAGTTCTCACATCCCCTGTCCTACTCAGCAGGGGGCCAGGAAATTACAAGATGAACTAGAGAGGACTTGGACACAGCACAACAGAATAGGAATGAGAAGTCAAACTGTAACTGGTGAGAGATGGGATTGGACAGATTATGTGGAAAACTAGGAAACTTCTCTTTTGTCTCCTAGAACAATGGCAATTAGTCGTATATCCTCTGGTTGTTAAACACTTTCTCTCCAGGCAGGCTAATCAGAAGTCAGGTGGCAGACCTCCACTGAAAAAGCCAGTTAACCTATTGGTCCATACTGAAGCCTACTTCTGATAAGTCTTTCCACTGCAGGCAGAGCTTCCAGCCAATTTTAGCATCACCAACTTTTGAATACTTAAGTCTAAAAGAGACAAAACAAGTAAAAAAGGAGCAAACAGAATACATGGAACCCAGAAGAGAATGTATTCCAAATGGTAATTTTAAAAATCTCAGAGATAGGACTGAGACTTCCAGCCACGATGGAAGCATAGCTAGATGCACTTTGCCTTCTCCCACAGCCAAAAGAAGGACAACAAATTTAAAAGCAAAAAACAACCAGAACTGCCAGAAAATAGAACTGTATGGAAGTCTGACAACCAAGAAGTTAAAGAAGAAATATTTATTCAGATTGGTAGGAGGGGTGGAGACAGGCAGCTGAGGCAGAGAGGACTTGCAGCAAGGTGGGGCCTGGAGGACCTGGAGGCACCAGCTCTCAGACTAGGCAAGGTGGCAGCTGGCAGAGTGGGCAGTCCCACATTTGCATGCAGATAAACCAGGAGGAACAAGAGGGGAGTGAGACAGACTGCACAACCTGGGGATCCAGCACAGAGAAATAAAGCCTCAAAACCTCTGACTGAAAAAACCTGTGGGGGTTGAGGCACTAGGAGAAACTCCCAGCCTCACAGGAGAGTTCACTGGAGAGACGAACAGGGTCCTAAAATGTACACAAACCCACCTACCCAGGAATCAGCACCAGCAGGGCCCAATTTGCTTGTGGGTGGTTGGGGAAGTGACTGAAAGCCAGCCCAGAGCCCAACAAGCAGCATTGCTCCCTCCCAGACCCCTCCCTCACTTACAGCCCCACACCACAGAGATGTGGGTTGCCCCACCCTGGCAAATACCTGAGGCTCTGCCCCTTAATACCTAAGAGGCCACTGAGCAAAAAAAAAAAAAAAGGCCCAAATGAAAGAACAGATCAAAACTCCAGAAAAAATAGAACTAAGCGATGAAAAGATAGCCAACCTATCAGATGCACAGTTCAAAACACTGATAATCAGGATGCTCACAGAATTGGTTGAGTATGGTCACAAAATAGAGGAAAGAGTGAAGGCTATGAAAAGTGAATTAAAGAAAAATGCGCAGGGAACCAACAGTGACAGGAAGGAAACCGGGACTCAAATCAATGGTTTGGAGCAGAAGGAAGAAATAAACATTTAACCAGAACACAATGAAGAAACAAGAATTCAAAAAAGACAAAAACAAAAACAAAAAAAACAGGAAAGGCTTAGGAACTTCCAGGACAACTTTAAGTATTCCAACATCTGAATGATAGGGGTGCCAGAAGGAGAAGAGGAAGACAAAAAAATTGAAAACTTTTTTTTTTTTAAGATTTTATTTATTTATTTTTAGAGAGGGAAGGGGGAGGGGGGAGGGGGAGAGAGAGAGAGAGAGAGAAACATCAATGTGCGGTTGCTGGGGGACA
>PVIA01005666.1:0-50359 GCA_004024845.1 Tonatia bakeri
TAATAAAAAAGAACCATAACTTTCTATGGCCTTAGAAAATAATTATTCAAAATAGCTATTTATCATAGAGAAGTATAAATATTTCATGATTGTTTTATAATTTTAATTATTAAAGTTAACACAATTAATATACTTCAATTTCTTTGATGTTCACTGCACAGTTAACTTTTCAAACTTTGATGTGACTTGAATCAAAAATTCTCAAGAATGCAGAATTTTACATTTTTTAAATTAATTTTCTAAATCCTTAAAAGCCTACAGTTCCTTTAAATAATTTATGTTTAAACAGTTTTAATTTGTATAAATATTTTATTGTGGATTTGCAAAATCAGGAATTTTGCAGGATATACACAGCAATCCCTTTCTGTCATATATATATGTGTATATAAACACATATACAAATATACATATTGATATACACACACACATGCACATATAAAATAAGGCAATCCAAAGAAGAATATCTCAAATGTATACTAGTATACTCTGGTAATCCTTATCCTCAACCTAAATGTCCTACTTGCTAGGAAAAGTTATCAAATTAAGCCATGGTGGCCAGGCAAACTACGTCAGCAGCTACCACAAAGCATCCAGTTTACCCAGGGGGTAAAATATTGGAACATTTTAAAACATCTGCAAGCGTGAAATAAGAAAGTATCAGATCAAAGAGAGGAAGCTAGTTACAAGGTCAGTTGAGCAATTAACAGGCAAAGACAAAAAGTCTCATACAAGTCCAGAAGCATTCATTTTCCCTTCCTGCACAGAAATTGTCAAATCCACTATTGGGAACAATAACAAAGGAAATAGAAAAGGTGCTACTTTTAAACAGTACAGTTAGTAGATTGGTGCCACATTAAAACAATTGATTGCAAAGATTATTCCTGAAGAATGGATGATTCCTTGAAAATCTGTAACCATGGTCAGGTAATAATACTGAGAGTCTCTGACAAGAACATTTGGAAGAACATTGTTCTACAACATAATACTAATTAGAATAATATTAATAAGTTAACTGAATTTTTTAAAAAACATATCCAAGAAGAACTACTCAAAATAGTAAATGAATAACATGAAACATATTTAAGATATTACAGAACAGATGGAAAGTTTGCAGCTGCAATAACAAATGTAGAAAGGTTTACATCAAGAGTTTGTTGTGAAAAGTACAAGGTTTAGTAACCTGTTGTTTTCTTCACAGAGAAACTCAGAGTTTTGAGAATTATCACATGCAAATGACAAGTTACTAAACTCATTTCCTCACTAATTTACTAACCCCAGGCAACAAGAGTGTACATTTAACTTCCTGTTAACTAACTAAGGAATCAACATATATTGATTGAGCACCTACTATCTGCATGTACTGAGTGCAGCACCAAGAACAGAACAATGCATAAGACAAACAGGTTCTTGCCCCTAAAGAAGTTACTTTTTTAAAGCAGAGACATTAAAGACAATTATAATGGTAACGAATTCTTGAAAGGTGAAGTATAGGGTAATACAGTGATGTATAATGGGGTCCAGATATCGTATGGGGAATCAGGAAAGTTATCTTTTAGGAAGTGGAATTTTATTCCCTGAAACCTCAAGGAAATCAACCAGGTGTTGAGCAAGACAGGGTGGCTGGCAGGAGGGCACGGGGTGAACCTGGGGAGCATTCCAGGCAACGTTAATGTTAGAGACACTGCAAGGTCTGCATGACAGTGATCACGTAGGAATCTCTAGCAGAAGGTCCAGGCAAAAGTTCACAGTGAATTAGATCATGGTGGCAACAGTAGAGATAGGGGGAGGCAAATAAGTTTGAAAGCTATATTCCAAGTTAAATTGATTAGACTTGGAGATGGCTTAGATGTGGGAATTAAGAGCAGAAGATAAGGTATCAAGGATGGTTTTGGATTCCTGGCTTACCCAACTAGATTGGTACCATTCAATGATATAGAACAGCTGGATTGTGAACGGAGTCACACTTTCAATTTGGACGTGCTATACTTGAATAAGTCTGAAAGGCGGGTGTGTACTGGAGATATAAATTTGGGAGTCACTGATGTAAAGGTTACTAAAGCTATAGGCATGGGTAAGATAACCCAGAAGCAGAATATGAGGCTAATAAAGGTGAGGGTCTTTGACTCATTTGTGAGGTCTCCCAAAACTAGAAGACTCAGCAACATTTACTTAAGGAGAGATGACTGGAGTAGAAGGAAAAGCAAGAGATTATTAGCAGCATCACCCAAGTCAAGGAAAATTCTGACTTAGCCCAAGTGCCAGTGTACCTATCTCACAATTTTAGTAAATTTCATGTTGCATTTATCTAGACACATGTTTCATACAGTGACAGTGACTACAAATAAACAGCATATATATTTTTGTTTTGTTTTCCCTGGTACTAAAATTTGAGTGAAACCTTTGAAAGGAAAGATAGTCTAAATTTACTGTCCAATATGGTCATCACTAGCCACCCCTGTCTATTTAATTTTAATTATATTAAAATAAAATTAGATTAAACATTTAACTTTTCAGTTGCACTGATCACATTTCTCATGCTCAGCAGCACATGTGCCTAGTAGCTACCATTTTGATACTACAGACAGGACATTTTCAACACTGGAGAAGAGTTCTGCTGAACAGCCCCAGTCTGAGAGAACCCTACGTCAACGAGAAGCCAGCATTAAGTGAACCAAAAGTGAAGCACAACTTGAAGTATTAAAATACTGCCACGTTCCGGGCGAGGAAGTCAGGAAGGAGGAAAGACGGTGACAAAGGTCAAAAGGAAGACGCCATGTGGCATCTGCCTCCATACAGATGAGGAGACCGGGGCAGGCGGTACATGTGTTCCAAAATGTGTTAAAAGGGGGAAAAGGCAGAAAGCTGGACTGAGGAAATCTCAACTAGGGACCAAGGAATTCAAGGTCTTTAAACTCAAGCCCTGACATGAGGGCGAGAGGGTTTCTTCAAGCAGGAAGATAACCCACATTATAGGTGTCCTTTTGACACACTGGCTCCAGATCAGCTAAGTGTCGTATTACTTGATAGGTTAAAAATTCTGCGAACACTACATGATGAGGCAGTATTTCAATTTTAACGCCTTTTCTGTAAAATCCAGAAAAGAACATTAATAGTGCTGAAAAGAGGTTTCCTCACTCTCAGAACACTGACGGAAGATCTATTTGGATGAGGGTTTTGTTTTTTTTTTAATTTAAATTCCAGACATTTTTTCCCACCCACCTTAACATAACCAGTATGCTCTCATGTTAAGAGGAAGAGGCCATTGAATATCCCAGAATATTCTCATCGAATATTCTCATTGAATATTCTCATCGCTTGAGAATTCAAATTAGAGTGTTTCAGGGAAGAAATCGTTTTTAAATCTGGTACCGCAGCTCACTGAATGCAATTCCTGAATGCACTACATATGAAGGACTGAGTTAATTCAATGAAACCATTTTATCAAATACAAGTTAACATGTCTTTAAGTCATTTTTAAGTCATTTAATAAATGGCACCCCTCTTTTGGGTGCCATTGGGGAGGACATTGGGTGAACATTGGGGAGGACATTGGGTGAAATGTGTGTGTGTGTGTGTGTGTATGTATGTGTGTGTGTATATCTATATCTATATCTATATCTATACCTATACCTATACCTATATCTATATCTATAATTATATCTATACCTATATCTATATCTATATCTATATCTATATCTATATCTATATCTATATCTATATCTATATCTATATGAAATCACCTCCTCTACAAAGTCTTCCTGCGCCTCTCAGGTAAATTAATCCCACCATGCTTTTTGCCCCCAATATTCCATGTGTTAGGAATTGCCCTGCCTGGTTTCAGAAGCTGTAATCCCCTATGGCTAAGGCTAAGTAAAAGACCTCAGGACCATAAGCCACTTAGGAGACAAAGCTTATCTTCCTTGTAGGGGTACCACCTCTGCCCACTTTCTCTTCACCCTGCTTGACCCCAGGTGGATGACTGGTTAGCCAATGACGGGTAAGATTCCTCAAAAGAGGGATGACCTAAGACAGGCATGGTCATGAAGGAGCCCTCAGGGAAGGACTTGGGGGGCTACAGAAACAGGGGGGTGATGGACCCTCACCCCTTGGCTTTGACATAGCCTGAGTCCTCATTCTGTCTGCAAGAAGTCTCTTAATCTCTTGGCTGCCTTACTTGCCCTGCCTGACTTAAGCCACACTGCTGGAGGTGGGTGCAGCCCTGTGCTGAAAAGGGCAGGTTCCCTAGGGCAATCAGGCCTAAGAAAGAATGCATAAAATCCAATGAAACCTACTTTGCCAATACCCTCAATTTAAATGATAAGGGTCCAAGCAGGAAGTGAGTTGCTTCCCCAAAGTTTTATGGCCCTTTAACTATCTGACTCTGACTCAAAATAAACCCTCAGAGTTCTTTGAGTGTTATCTGTTGTTTAATCATTTCTGCCTGACAATGATTGATGAGCTTGACGTATATACCCTGTATTCCTGTGCAGACTGAACCCAATAAAAGCTTGTCAAGGAAATGGTTGGGGTTCTCTCCCCTTGAGACAGTGGCCGAAGCGCTCCGAGGCTTTTTCTCCCCTTGAGAGAGAAGCCTCGTGATCCCTTTTCCTCCACAGGACTCGGTAGTCCATGTGAATTTGTCTCGTCTCATCCATGATACTGCGGACCCCAGAAGCTGGGACCTGCATCAGCCGTGAGCATAATTCTATTTCCCCAACATTGAAGAAACCCCCTTGAAGGTAGACACAGTATCTCAAGTACCTTGCATAGCAGTTTCAATTAATTTTTGTTAACCTTTAACAGTCTGATAAAGCCTTATAGCTCTCTTCCGAGCAGTGTTTTAAATGCATACAATAAAATATATGAGATTGCAAAGGAAACAAATCATATTGAAATATAATTATCAACATATTTTCCCAAAATTGTGATGTCACTATATACACACCTTTGTTAACATATTAATCAAGTACCATTTCTCCAAGTAGTTACAAGCATTAACAATAATATTAATAATCATAATGTGATATAAGGATATATCCTAATATTACTCCTACTGTGTTTTGTTGCCTTTATAATTGAAAAAAAAAATGATGCTAAGTCTCAAGGGGAGGTTAGTGAAAATAAATGAGTAGTTCGTCCTTCTCAGTCCATGGCACCATGAAGTACATGCACAGAACCCTTGGAGTTCTTGGATCAGGTTAAGACGCACTAGTCTCATGTGCTTGGTTTACAGAAAGTTTTCAAACATATTTGCTGAATAAGTTGCTTCCCCTTCTATGTGCTCAATGAGCTTCTCTGTGAATGAATAAGCTTCCTCTTTCTCTACGTTTCTACAATTGTATATTTAAACTGTTCTCCAGATTTCACTAGCTTGTGGGTACAAAGGTATTACGTTAACAGTAACATCTCACTGGCTAAACCCCATGTCCCAGTGCAACCCAGGATATGGCAGACTCCCTCTCAAGATCTTCTCAGTCATTTCTGAGAGGCTCAGATTTGTTTCGTATGAACTCAGAAACAGCCCTGACCTCTTCTTCCTTCCTGGACATTTCTTGTTCATAAACATGACTTGAGAAGCTACTTGAGGGGCATGAATTGCAGCTTCTGCTATCGTTTATATTCATGCCAAGGGCAGTGCTGCCCAGTGCTTCCCAACTTGCCAGTCATCGGGGCCACGGCCCAGCTGCTATCTCTGTCATCCACTTTAAGGCCACATCCTTATTCGTAGTGGAAAGGATACCCCCTCCCCAATCTGAATCGTGTTCTGGCATCTGATCATTGAATAGGTGTTGCTGGTGCCCTCGCCTCAGTGTCTCCAGAAGCCAGAGCTCCCATTTTGTGCTGTGCCAGAATCTTCCACCTGCCCCACCTCTCCACAGCCCACCCTGCTTTGAGCCCCAACAGGTTAGCAGTACGGGCTGCAGAAACTGGCTCCCATACCTTCTGGCTTGCACTCCTTGGTCAATGGCACATGGAAGGGTAGGAGAGGAAAGTAGTTGCAGTATTTCTTCCCTGTACCTCTCTCCTGTCCATCTGTGGCTTGAACATGGTCTTCCAGTCAAGGTTCCTGTCAATCAGCTCTCTCCCACCACTTCAGCTCCTTTCCCAGCATCCACCCTCCACCTGGCCCCTTCAGTCTTATGGGTGGCAATGGTTCCCTGCTACTGCCAGACTCAAGGAACATCACCATCTTTTAAATCTCCCACACTTTTGTAAATAGTCCCTTCCCTAAATTCTCTTCACATACCTCCCTGTGAGTGTGCTATCTCTTCTCCCGCCCACCCTCACCCTGATGAAGAGAAGTGTGTACTTCCCTCATGGGGCTCTGATGTCACCCATGGCTGCAGTTCTATTTGCACATCAGACATACCCAGACGTGAGTCCCGGTGCACACTCCCACAGAGAGATCATTTTACGAAGCACATCTGACCACCCTCCTTTCTGTCTGCTGTAACATCTCATTCATTTATCCATTCCTTCAACAAATGTTCCACATATTTGGTGTACTTGAAGTGGTCTGTGCTGAGGCCTCTCTCCAGCTGAAGGTTAAAAAGTGAGATTCACAGCTGAGACACGTTAGCTAGCAACAGTCTCAGCAACTAGGGGAATGAATACCTCAGCCCTGGACCGGGAATCTAGGCAGGACATCACATTACACTCTACACAGAATATTTGTGAAGTATCTGCTAGGTGCCACCACCATCCCCTGTAATCCATATCTCTTAAGGAGTGTGAGGACACAACAACTTTGGAGAGCACCAATATCAACCAGGATAACTGGATAAAATGGCTTCTTGCATAGTGATTTCTCAAAACTGATTGGCCAGGCGAGAGTTAAAAGCCATGCATTTTGGGGTAGAGTGGGGTGAGGTACGAAGAGAGAAGTGAGGACAACGTCATAGCTGAAAAAATTCCAAGCTCCATGCTTAACTTTATTCTATCTAAAGACTTGTCTTCAAAGGAGCACCTGCAGAGTGCACATATGTTACTAGGAGGGGAGGAAACCCCCTCCTCATCTTTCTTCAGGCTGCAGCTATTCAGGGGGATGCTAACAGGCCTGGAAAACTTGGGCTAGATAGCAGAAGACTCTCTGTCCCTGTTAGTTCATCAATACACCATGGATCAATCAAGCAGCAGGGTGGAGAGGCTGGGAGGACTGGGCATGGCATATGCAGGAAGCTTGAATAGAAGAGATTATAATATTAACTGCTCACAGGGTCTTCTGCCTCAAATCCCCACCACACAGGGAGAACAACAGAATTCACATACTTGGTGCTCCTCAGACCTTGCACATAAGCAATAGCCTTACTCAAAGGCTACAATGTGAGACTGAGCCCTCAAGGAGTATTTCACAATTTCTGGCAGCCTGGATTCCTGTGGACAAGCCTTCCATTCAGGATAGAGGCAGGCCCCTGGGAAGCAGCACCTGCCCAGGGAAGGGAAATGCTCAAGGAAGTTCCAAGCAGAGAACACAGGTTCACAGCTGGTTTATTATATACACATGCTCTGTTCTCTTTCCAAACAAACAGCAGGATTGGGAATGACAATTCACCTCAAGGATTTTAAAAGAAAAGCAATGGAAATGAAGTGTGGTTAATTCAAATAAAACTTTAAACATAATCTACATTGTAAATCCACATTATTTTGCCTTTAGGGTTTTTGCTTTTGTTCTTCCCCCTTCAGGAACACCCCCCTAACCCCAGCTCTCCTTTTCTTGCACACTCTGCGTATCTTCTATGGTCTAGCTAAAAGTTCACCACTAAATCTTTTCCAACTACCCCTGCCCACACCTGCCTTTCTCATCTAAAATCTTTCATTAGATTTGGGTCATAGAGTGATCAGAGTCATCGTTACAAACATAGCTAACATTTATTAAGTGCTAATTAAGTGTTAAATGCTTTACAAGGATTATCTCATTTAATCCTCAAAACAAATCTATGAGTGATGTCATTTTATCAACCCCATATTACATATAAGGAAATTGAATTATTGGCCTCAGATTTTTTCCCCCTGCATCCACACCCATGGCTATATGAGTTCATCCCACTAGAGGAGTGGAGTATGTTTTGGATCATTATCTTTAGGCTCAGCCATGTGATTTGCTTTGGCCAATGGGGTGACCATAGGTATAAATGAGCAAAGTCTTAAAAGGGGTTTGCACAGGGAGCTTTTTATCTTATGCTTCTACCACTTCCATAAAATATATGCTAATCCAAGGGGGATAACAAACACAGAAAGCATACCTGAGTGCAAATGACAGAAAGTAAACTAGGCCAGATAGATCTTCAATTTGATGCACAGTACCTGAGCCTGTGTAGATCATCTGACTCTTGATCACATGAGCTAGAATCAATGACAGTTATGTTATCACTTCGTTATTGGCTCTAAGAGGTTAAGTTACTTGCCCAAGTTCTCACAGGTACTGGTGGTGAGAAGATTCCAACACAGATTGGTTTGTATTCAACTCTCACCTTTTTAACAAGTATGGTTTTCATCATCACCACCACCAATATATTCTTCATCATCCACATCTGATGCATTTATTGAATGCTTACTATGTGCCAGACATCCTGAGAAGTACCATTCATGTGTTACCTTTCAAACCATCAACAACCCTCTGGTGTAAGTACTATTACTGACCACATTTTACAGAGATCCACTGAGGCAAGTTGCTTGCCCAAGATCACACAGCTGATAGGAGACAGAGTTTGCATTCGTCTCAGATCTGCCTCATTTCATCTCAGAATGTTTCAAACTGCCATTTTCTATTTCAATACACTGCTACCTTTGGGAGGAAATTAAAACCATCACTAGAGAAAAATATTAATAATCAGTTATTCCAATGACCTCTTCTTACTCAATATTTTCCAAGAGGGTACCTCAAATTCTACAATAACTGCTTTTGAAAATTTCTATCACGGTTTCAAATGATTTTAATGAATATTAAACTTGGTTTTTATATTAACTTGGAAATCTACTTTCAACTATTATTTTGGAAATCAGGAACCTGGAACCTGGAGACACAGTTTACTGATTCAATTACGTGGAGCAATTCAGCAGGATATCAAAGGCCATAACCCCGAATACTCAACTTTAGCCTCCTGCCATGGAGGGAGGAGGACAGCAGCCAAATTGTTGTCTAAATTCTCCTGAAAAAGATGTTTAGTCAAAATTTCTATTTTTACCTTTACTTTCATTCTCATATCTAGAGGCGTCTGAAGGCAGAGCCAACTTCATGAATGTTGCAACCTGTGCAGACATATAAGGTCCTCCCCATGCTTGGTTTCATGCTCTACTGTCACTATCTATAAATCCTACTACTCTTTAACAAAAGGCCCTGCTATTACATTTTTGCACTGAGCCTTACAAACTATATAACCAGTTTTGTGGAGGTATCTAGTGTGCCCTTAGCTTTGGGGATATTATTTAATATGCACCAAGATGCTCCTCAGCTTTCCACTCTACTGGCTATCACTTACAAGAGTCCACAAGCCCAAGAAGCAGAATATAAAGATAAGACTTGAAACATGGTCATGAGTCAAACAGATCCAATGACACCTCTGTTTAAGTCCACCCCCATTAACTCTGTGTTAAGGATGATGCTGAAAGCAAAGAAAATGGTGGAGAGTCTGAGAAGCAATGAGCCTACCTATGGATCTGATTTTCCCCTCTCTTGGATGAAGAACAGAACAAGGTGAACCTGAAACTGTTTGCAGTTGGGTTTTGGCCAATTGCTGAAAGTGATCCTTCTTAATTTGGATACTCTCTTCTCCCATGCTCACATCATGCTTCACACAAATCTTTCATGCCATAAAGTAATTCAAAATTCTCATCATCCCTGAATCATCTTACCTACATAAGTAGTCATTTGGAATGAATAACATTATTTTGACCCTGAAGATAACACAGAATGAGTATGCAGTTATTTTTATAAGAATAAATCATGAATTTGCTCCTCCCTCTCTTTTCTATACCTTCATAAATAATCAAATAATATAGGGCCTTATAATAAAAATATAATATCTCCTAGGGCAAGGTAAGATTCACATAAAATATTAATCATAATATCATAGAAGTATGAGGAAACTTTTTTCTCCCCTGCCCCAACCTTGTTCTTATATGTAAGACACTAAAACATGGAGAGATTAAGTCAACAGAAATACATATTAGTTATGAAAAATAGTGACTTTTTTACCCCATGAGATAGGAAAAGACTAAAACCTCTATAAAGGTGAACTAATAGGAAACTATAAATGAATTGTGTTGCCACATAGAGTCATCTGAAGGAATTTTATTAAAAATGCCTCCAAAGTGTATTACATTTTATATTATACCAGGTGGAGCTGGGATGAGGAAGGGGGTTTATAGAGGAACTGTTGAACACCGTTTTATTAGAATGGTCGTTCCCCTGATTGTAATAAGGAGAGGAATAGGGCTTATTGGTTTGGTTTTTTGAAACATGCATATGCACGCTTTCTCACACAACTCCAGTTGTGAGAGGGTAAAAGTTCCTTTCTTCAGCTGAGAGTCAGCTTGGAAATGTTTTACTGCTATTCCAGGAAAACCTTATTTAAGTATCGTCTTTTATGAAATGCTCCTATTGTTCAGAAACATTCTTGGTTCCATTTTCTGCTATTATTAGATGGTAAATGCCGGTTAAACATAAGGGGTTGTACATAACACAGAGTAAAGCCCTCAAGAAGATTAAAATCAGGGGTAGATAAGACATTTTAGAATGTCCAGGTAATTTGCCAAATACAACATGGGGAAAGAGAGAAGAAAAACAGCATATTCTTTTATGTTTTATTCTTTAAGGGGGACACCTAAAACATGTATCGATTTAACATGGCTCGGAAATTAAACTTATGATATCAATAACATATAACTAACCACAAGCTAGAATGAAGGAAGACTGTGTCACGGAGCACAGGAGTCTTCCTTGTGCAAATCCCATTAGGACCAATAGGGAGTTATTCATGCATACAAATCCCTCCCGTCCTTCCCCGCTCTACCCCCAGACACAGACACCCTTGTTCTGAAAGATCCGTGTATTTATCTATTTCACATAAATCAAGAATTTAATAAAAAAAACTACCAACATGGCCATTTGAGACATGAATCATGAGTGCTGTATATATAAATCATATAGACCCTAAAAGCATTTATGATACAGCCTCTTTCATGCAAACTGCCCAAATGTTTCAGAGAGTTAAATCATAGAGAAAAAGGAAAATGTAGTAAATAAAATGGAAAACCAATGGTTAACCAAACCAATGAATAAAATGTCTAGAAGACTCTCATCTCTGAATAGATTCCTCAGAAATTTTAACTGGAAAAGGATTTTCCAAGGGGCCATTACATTCAGTAAGGCAACTGAATATGTTTATAATCTATTATAATTTCTTTGAGAAATGCTTCTGAAAAAAATTAAAACATCTAATAAGAAAAAAAGACAGTGGATTCAGAAGGATATGTCAGAAATAAAGAGACTCAGTGAGGAAGGGCGAAAATGTTCACACTTTACAGCACCAATGTGCTACAGGGGAATCTCATTGTTCGCACTCCCTCTAACTCAAAACGTTCAGCTTTTAAAATGTGTTCTTTTCTCTGAGCAATTGTTTTTCATTTGTTCCCTTTGAAGCAAAAAAGGCCAAATGCACAATAAAAATACTTTTCAATTACTTACCATAAGTTCCAAACGTGTCTCTTTGTAACCTCTTAAGTTGCTGGTGATCTGCATACCTTGTTGGATTATTATGAAGAAGACCTTTATGTCCTTAAAGACAGCGATAGTCCTTCCCATCCGTTTCTCACCAATTGTGTATGTGCGTGTTTACTTTCTGCATTTCATCTCTGAAGCATTTGGCTATTTCTCAGCTGATTTTGTTTCTATTTATTTTGTGTTTCACTCGCAAGACTGAGAGCTTCCTGAGCACAAGGACTTACTTAATCTTTTATCAGTATAGAACTATAGAACTTAATATCATTTCCAGCATCATACGTGTTATAGGTGTAATAAGAAGGTAGGTGGGTGGATGGATGGATGGATGGATGGATATATATTGAATAGATAGAATAACAAATTGGATAGAATGAATCAATAGTTAGACAGCAGATGCAGTTGATAAAGGCCCATCTTTCTGGATACATCTAGTTTAGCAGACAGGAGATGAGGTTTTATTTCCTTTTTCATTTTCTTATTTTTTTTCTATTTAAATATAGTTGGTATCCAATGTTATATTAGTCATATTAGTTTCAGGTGTACAATATAGTTGTTTAACATTTTTATACCTTATAATGTGATCACCTCACTAATTCTAGTACTCATCTGTCAACTTTATCACAATATCACTGACTAATTCCCCTTCATCCTTTTTACTCATCCCCAACACACCCCCTCCCACTGCACCCCCAGCAAACATCCCTTTGGTCTCTGTTGAAGATAAGGTTTTAATGCGTACTGCACACAGCCTTCCACAGCCAGTTCAGGGGTTGGTTCAGCTACAGCCTTGGCCATGTCCAATGACTGATCAGTGGGGAAGCACAAAGGCCCAGCCATCGTAACCAACTTGGACCGATGCAGAAGGGACATTTTAGCCTCAGAGCCATCCATAAGTTTTCCCAAAGCTGCCGAAGGGGCTAATCACAGTTCAACTTTTCCATGTACCCACTTCTAACTCTGTAATAAACATCTTGCACACTAAACCACAGGGACCGAGCTGCAAAAAACAGAAAAACTAAAAAGCGGAAACTCGGCTACAAAAGTGAATCAGATTACTTCTTTTGGCCATGAAACCAAGTACCCTCACCTTCTCACCCTCAAACCATCAGCCCGTTGCAAGGACACAGGCATCACAAGGGATATGACGCAGCTGTAGATTTCAGGAAGGAGATGGTAGGTCTGGATTATAAGTAAACAAGGTGCGCTATAAAACTCAAGGCTGCAAGGTCTGAGGTCAGAGTGTGTGGCCACTGGAGTAAATAACCAGCCTGCCTCATCCTGCCTGGTTTAGAGAACTTGCTGGAAGACCTTTGCTTAAACACAGTTGCCCACATCTGTCCTCATCAGAGAAACAGGGGCCTCATATGAGGGTCTTTTCAAATGCTGCACCTGCCCTAGTATGTCCTCAGGCTCTCCTTCCAGTTCCTGGGGCCTCAGTTTACCCACCTGTACATATTTCCTGCATTACTTCAAAGGGGTGCTAGGAGACTTAATTAATGTTTGTCAAGCACATCTTATATGAAAGGAATCATGTGCAGTAAGTTCAAAGTAGTCGTGGCCCTGCTGTTTCTTTCATGTGTGCTTAGAAGATTTTTCAGCCTTGATAAGAACTCAAAAAAAAAAAAAAAAGCCACTTGCTCAAGTGCTTGGATTTGGGTCTTCATATTGTGATGCTGTCAGTATTTTCCTTGGATACCATAGGAAAATGAATAAAAATCAGTCAAACAATTGCTTTTACGCTACCATTCTCTAAGTGGTCAAAGTTTTGAGAATATTCTAATGACCCCTTACTTTGTTACTGTTACTCCTGCCACACACACCCATGTATCACTGAGGTTTATCAATTAGTCCTACCAATTCGTTTTCCCCTCTGGCCTCTCTCTTTAAATCCCCAGTGGTAACTTCAGGGCCTTCTTATTTTTTCCATGGTCTTGAAGCCTCCAGTCTGGTAAATTTTAGGTCAGGCAAACCCCCCAAAATAATGAGAGAACATTTCTTCACATACAGTCATACCTCAGTACCTGTCAGTTACAGAACTCATCAAATCCTGCACTTACTGCATTTTGATGAGAAAAAACAACGTTTCAGCACTCAGCTCTTTTTGCTCAGAATTTGTCACACTCACTAGAATTTGTATGAGTCGCAACACCACCCTGCAAAAGAAAATGCTTCACCTTTCAGTACTCATCGGTTTTGGCACCATCATGAGTTCCAGAACGAATTAATGATGAGTACCAAGGTACCCCTGTATTTGTTTGTATCCATCTCATGCTCAAGTCCATTATGGGATTACCATTGCTTCAGTGTAAAATCCAACATTTTAGGAAGACATTCAAGGTATGTCATGATATGGGCTCTGTCTGCATCTCCAATGTCATCTGCCACCAGCAACCCCTCCAACACACACGCAGGGCTCCTTTTATCTCTCCAAGGTTTTAAAGATATCACCTCTATGGCTGTAGACACACTGTTTTAGCCCTCCTTCATCCCCTAAACCTTGGTTTTTGTTTTCTTCATCAAGACATATCATCCTTCTGACCCAAAATACACCTTGACTTTCTTACCTATATCTACTTTTACCATATGTGGCTTGTAGAATAATTACATTCTTGCCAACTTGCTCACTAGTCTGTAAATTCCATAAGGAAAGGGAGCATATCTTTCATCTTTGTATCCCCAATGTTCCTAACAAACTAGAGATGTTTAATATAGATTTATTGAATAAATGACCTAACAGACAGAGAGAGCTCAGGCATTTCTAAAATCCCTGGATTTCAAAAGCACCCTCATTTCTATCAAAAAACAAACAAATAAACCAAGCCAGGATGTCTGGATTATTTGAGAATGGACAATTCCAAAACAGTTGAGATAGAACACGATGGGAAACATGATTATTTTAATGTAAAGCTTTCTAAGATAAATTCTTGCAAAATATCAGTCACTGAGTTTTGTTGGCAACATAAAAGGATGGAAGGCAGGGTAATAAGCTGGTTTGATCAAGGAGGAAATAACAACTGATTAATTAATATGCAACTAAATTCAGTATGGGGTCAATCAGTGTGGAGCCCTCAATCAGAATAAAAATGAGAAGGAATCAAATCTAGATTATAGCTATGCTCTAGGCCTTGGGTTACCAAACCTGGATGACTATTGGAATCATTTGGGAAGCAGTTAAAAAACACACATCCCTGGCTCCATCTGTGACCTGATGAATCAGAATTTCCGAAGGATATTCTCGGGATTTGTATTATAAAAAAGGACTTGCAGTTGATTCTAAAGATGAGTCAGATTTAAGAGCCGCTGATCTGTGATTCATTCATTCACTTATTCCTTCACAAATGTACTCAATCACTGATTCTTTATCCACCTATTCATTTACTCAGTGAAGGCTGATAATAAACAGAAGGAAAGAAAGAATGTAAAATGAGAGAGGATAGCTCCCTTATCCTCTTTCCTGATGTACTATTTTGTCTAGGTCTGTTCAAGCTACTCTGGGTTTTTATTAGTTTTTTTTTTAATTTTTCTCTAAATCAGAGATACTTCAAAACCGCACACTCTCCTTTTCTTTTCCAGGATTACCATCCCTGAAAAGTGGTCTGAAAGTCAGTGCACCTTTCCCAAGTGTTGAAATTCTCCACAGGAAAATATTTTAAAAATCTATGAGCAATTACATTCTCCTCTACCTTTCCTTCCCTTCCTTCCCTTGCCCCAGGCTGGCATTGAGGTTCTGCAGCCAGAGTGGTCTGAGGGAGAAGGCTTATTACCCCTGGCATTGGAAGCCTTAAATTACGGGGAATAAATGAACACTTAGCAGGCTAGTCCTGGGATGGTGCCAAACCTAGCTTTAATCATTTAGATAGAAAATGAACTGGATGAGTTGTAAAATGCATGGGAGGTTCAATGTGAAGGAAGGGAAACCGGAGTGCGCTGGAAGAAGACTTTTCCAATAATTAGCGAACCTAATAGGGCAATGTCTAGTTAACAAGACCTGTACCAGGTATGGTTTCCACTTCTGACTCTTTATGGAGGTTTCCTCCTTCCCACCAGGAAGCTAGGACTCCATCCATAAGGTTTTCCAACACACATTTATCATAAAGTTGAGCATCTAAACTCTTGTTCTCTAGTTTTAAACCTGTCAAAGAGAATGGAGGGTAGTACCAGAAGTAGGAATTATGAAATGATGGACTTGTATCGTGGGAGGCACCCTGTGGAACATCCAGCCCACCTCTCACTTTGCTGTTGAGTTTCTGGCTTCCTTTTAAATGAGAGATGTACAACATTAGACTGCCTTTATATGGGCATCAAATAGCTCACATAAAACTGTATTTTCATTTTCATGAGAATAATTTGACCTAACCTTAGGCTTTTCTAAGAGAGGAAGTTTAACCCATAGAGTTCACCCAATTTCCACCAGGATAAGAGGCCCACAGAGGTTCAACAACTTGCCCAAATTCACATGGCCATTTGGAAATGATCCTCATACAAAACTTAAATACCAAGACTTCTAATTTAGTGGAAGGTAGTGCCTGCTTATCTTGTGACAGGAGTGTTCATGCAAAGAAACACAAGTAGCTGAAACTCGTTCTTAATTGGGTTTAGAGATTTCACTTGAACTTAAACCTTTGGTGTTAAGAGTTAGCTTGACAACATATAGCTTCTAAGAATTAACTACCTAAGTCATCGAATGGGCTTATAAAACCCATGTGAAAGAGCTCTCGAGATGCTATGGGCGTCAACATACAATATAGCTCATAGAGAAAAATGCTTTGCCAGGAAAGGAATCAGAACTACGTGGATCCATCTACTAGGTATAATACTACCTCCATGCTCCCTACCACATATAGTCCTAGTAGGAGGGATTATTGGGGGAGAAAAACGTAGAAAAAGATTTCCTGGGCACAGTGAGTGCAGGTTTACTTTAAGTCCCAAATGCTTGTGGGGGGAAAAAGTAGAGACATTAGATAATATCAAAACATGTTCACGATAACTTTGCTTTAGATAAAAACACACATTTCTAAATTTAGCCATGTGAGTCCCAAAAGTACCTCTTTGTTATTACCGGTCCTGGTTTACTGACCCCAGTGAAGCTAGCAACCAAATGCAAATTTAGACCAATTTTCTCAGAGCTCAGTTGTTTAGTCACCACTTTTTAACTTATATGTGTACTTATGAGCCTTAGAAACGAATGAATCTAAGGAAGAACTACATCTATTTAGTGTCTGTAATGTGCCAACTCTGCAACAGAGATTTTCCAAGAAATAAGACTCAATTTTGTAACCATCCCTTGAAGTCATGTGGCTCAGTGCTCACTCCATAGGCATCGCAATGATTCTGTCCTGATTTGCTCCGAGATTCTCTACTCATGGCTGTCTGACCTAATTTAACCTCCCTTTGCCTCAGTTTCCTAACCTGTAAAGTGAGGAAATTAATAAGACCTACTTCTCTGGGTATAATGAGGATTAAATGTGTTAGTACAAGTGAAAATGCTCAGGATAATTGTCTGGCACAAAGTAAGGACTTCATACTTAATAAGTTAAGATATTTATAGTCCTTTTATAGTTAAGGAAATTGAAGATCAGATAACTTGCTCAAGACTTTAGTAAGTGTCGAATCCCTTTGTAGGACTGGGGATTGTTGGTGGGGGGTCTCTCTTTTTAAATCACAAATTAATTTACATTTAAATCTGTAAGAAATGATACAGCTGATCATGTCATAGAAAATGAAAATACAGAATGAATTATGCTACTCTAACCTTAGCTAAAATTTGTATTGCTTCCTTTTCCTCTTCCCCCATACATTGTTTCACAGAGCTGTAAACTAGATATGCAACCAATCTTGTGTTTGATATTTTATGGAGCATTATATCATGATCATTTTCTGCATTATATCTGTAACTGTAATTTTTCAAGGCTGTAAATTTTTCTGTCTGGTGACTATACCATGATGGACATAATCATTCTGATGACAAAAGCTGGTATACTAATGCCCCCACCCCCAGCCCCAGCACTCCCTATTTAAGGACCAGGTCATAGAAAAGGAGAGTGAAATTTGCCTTGAATGACACTTGAACTATTTGTCAGAAGCACAATCAGCACAATCAAACTCCTGATTCCTGACTTTTCTAGTTCTCTTGGCTCCACTCTTAAAATGTGCATTAGGATATTTCCTGCACACCTCACAAGATCCACATAAATGCCACATAAGATAATGCATGCATAAAATCTTGAAAGGTGTCATTGGTATCTGTGTGTGTGTGTGTGTGTGTGTGTGTGTGTGTTTCCTATGCTGTTGTTCTCATGACGCAAATAGGATTTAAACAGTTGTCAATGCTGATGTGCTATGCAACAGACAATGTAGAAGTGGCACTGCCCGCTCAGAATCCAGAATATTTTTGCATCAGGTACTTGGGTTGTCTTATCATAGAAAACAAGCTGGAGCTCTGTGAAATCATGTGGACCATCAAAAAGAAATAGCAATAGCTGTTCTTGGTGAATGCCAGTTCAAATGTCTATAAGTGTCTTGGGCCTACAGATGAACAACTTTTTAGCAGAGTTTTGAAGCAGCTCTCTAAAGCCCACAGGGAGGAATGAGAAAGACGTGCAACTCAAAGAAGCTCTATGTTAGTAACATCTGCATCTCTGTCAACCACCTAGTTCTATGCTTACTCCATGTGCCCCATTTTCCCACAAAAGCTACTCTTCGCATTGGCACTACAGCCATGTTGTGCCCCATTGGGCTGGCCCTGGCTATGAGGACAGAGAAGAGCTTTTGCCCCGTCATGAAGGAGCACACTGACTATACACTCAGCTGGGTCTGGCACGAGCACCTACTTCCAGTCTAGACGGCAGCCTAAGAGAGGGGCTAATGCTAGGTTTCACCAGACTGCGCTCCACATTTGTCATGGCTCTGCCCACGGTGATTCCTTTGATCTTGATCCTAGCAAACCACAGCTATTGACAAAGGTAGAATGGATTCCTGCCTCTGAAAAGCTTAGATGGAAATTCCCTTGACTCTCAATTCCCTCCCTATCCCCTTTCTGCTCCTTCAGATTTATCTCCAACTTTCAGCTCTAAATCCAGATGTAAACCCAGCATTAGAGAGGCCATCAAGGCAGCGTGAGTCATTTGCCACCCCGGTGTGGATATCTGGGGTCATAGCTGACCCATTTGGGGAAGTACATGTTCATCTTTCCTTAGCCAGGCATCCTAATCATAGATTCCAGCCTCAGCATTCTTCAGTTAATTTACTCTGAGAACGGGCTGGGTGGTGATCTGATCCTCAGAGAGGGGCAATCATTTCTAAAGGGCAGATTGTTAGAAAAGTTTGCAATTAAAAACAACAACAGATATATGCAGGCTCTTTGTGGTTATGGTGAAGGAATGTGCCCGGTATGCAGGCCACTGTCATCTGAAGGTTCTCCTCTGAAAACAAGACTGATTCCCTGGGCTCTTTGCAACACTGGATTCTTTTTGTTTCCTATGTGAAGAAAAGAAACTTAACTTGAAATGAGTTTACTTGGTTGATAGGCTTCAGGTTAGGGCTGCTGGCCACAACGTAAGTGTGGCCCAATTTATGAAAATCATAGCATTTTGGAGATGATGTTTAATCCTCTCATTTTACAAATGAGGGTACTGAAATCCAGCAAAGGCAAAAGCTTGCTGAAGGCCCACATGAGTTAGCAACAGAGCTCATCTTGAACTTAGTTCTTTTGATTCCCAAACCAGTGCCTATGTCCCAAGCCAAAGGGTCAATCCAGTGGGCAGTCTTTCCTGAGACAGAGCAGACCAGACCTGCTGATAAGCCTTTTCATCCTGGATCTGTGAAATGTCCATTTCAATTCATGTCCAGAGCTTTGTGGTCCATTTTTCAATGCCCTCTCCCGGGGGTCAGCCTGAACCCAGCACACCAAGAAATGAAATTCTTTCATTTCCACGTAGCATTTACTAACATTTTACAGAAGGCCAGTCTTCTTAGATGCAGATTTCAGGTTTCTCAAGACTGAGATAACAGATAAAAGTACACACTCAAACCGCTTCCCTTACAACACCTCACAAACACAGTCAACACCACGTGCCTCCTGCCCTTCCCCAAAGACTAGGTGTGCTATCTTTAATAGCCTCAGGTAAAAATAAAATAAAGACATTATCATTTTTCCTTTTGTACATTTTTTCCCTGGAGAGGAGAGGAGACGGAGGGGGAAGGAGAGAGAGAAAAAGGGAAGGGAGAGAGAGAGAGGGAGAGGGAGAAAGAGAGAAACTCATAACTTGTTTAGGGATCAACATGCTAAATCATTTTCTGGAGATGGAAGTTGGGAGACGCTGGCAGCAGCTGGCTTTCTGTGGAGGGAGAAGGTGGTGGGATGAACTGCCATCTCACAGCAGGTGCCCCAGGGGCCCAGCACAGGAGAGTATGCAATACAACACTGGACAGGTGCCTGGCTCTCGCTCCTACTGGCCAGGGCAATTGTCAGCTCTGCTCTGCTTAGCTCCCTTGGACAATAGGTTGGGAGCCAGCTGTTTTCTGCACTTGGCTCTGAAATCAACAGCTCTCTCTGCTCTATTCAGCTGAGAGAATCCTAGTAGGGAGCAAGTTAAGGTATTTGAGGTACTAGCGAAAGCCTTCATGCCTCCGAGTAAGAGCTTAGTGAGGAAGCAGTCATGCAGCTGAAGCTGGGAAGGTCCTTTGGGTAAAAAAGAAAGAAAACAAGATAATCTTGTCACTTAATAATTTTTAAAAATGATCTCTATGCCTAACAAAGAAAAGCATCTTCATACTAGTAGTGCTATGGGCAGGAGTCCCTTCTATCTTGCTCCCAGTACGCAGTTTCTAAATCAACATTGGAAGGTTTGTCCATCAGACCCATGTCAGCACCACCCCTTGCAAGACCACCAATTTTGACTTGATCAGTATCCATGGCTGTCTATCATGCCATTATGCTTACTAGTTGTTCCTGTTTTCCTGGATATTCTTCCTTCTCACTGTTTATACTTTTGAATTACTGGTTACTGTTGCTGTTCCCCAATTCTCATCAGATTCTTCTGGAAGCCAGTATTACTTCGGGCAGGGGGCATAGCAGTGATCCTGGTTCTTTCCCCTTACACACTGAACACCTTTAGCCAAGAGACCGTGACCCAGAGTGGAATGTCAGTTGCTATAGAAGGACTGGTCCTCCACTCTCAGAGAGCTCAGCTTGGAGATTTCTAGTGCCAACATTACTTCCCAATCAGAAGGGACTAGTCAGAGGACATGTCTGAGTGACTCACAGACATGGACAATGGTGTGGGGACTGACTGTGGGAGTAGAGGTGGGCTGGGCAGGCAGAGGGGGAAAAAATGGGGATAACTGCAATAGAATAAACAACTCAAAAAAAAAAAAAAAAAAAGAATGGCCACGTTGCAAATTCCATTTGTATTTTATACAGGATATGCACTTCCAAACTTCATCCACTCAAGACCCTGAAATTTTATCTTTTAAGAGTCACAGTAAACAAACTCATAAAAATGACACTAGTTTTCTTGCAAGCTCAGCAATCAGAAAGCTTCTTTTTAGTCTTAGAAAACTTACTTTAAAGAAAACTCACTCTCAAGAATAAACTGGGATTGTCCTGGTTGAGTAGGATACTCCATACTGTTTGCCTGAAGTCCCACCAAGCAGAGTTTAAGAAACTAATTTCTCCCAGCACCTCCCTCTTTCAAGCACTTCTTCCTTTCATGCCTCTCTCTTCAGATTGTTTTGTTTATTTCACAAAACATCACACAATTTTACTTCTTCTCTAGCCTCTTAAAAAATAATAATTACCTGCCTGTTACCAAATGTAAAACAAACACCTCATCAGGTTCCTTATTTTTCATTCAAAGTTTTCTCATTTACCAGACTTGCCCAGGTGCCATTCTTTCTCCTCTGCGTGACATTCTTCTCGTCCAGCCGGGTCTTGCTTCTAAATCACCCCCTTTCAGGACTCTCATCCCACAGAAATGTTCAACTTAGTATTTTGTGGTTGAAACGATCCATAGAGAGTCAGAGAAGTGAAATGACTTGCCCAAGGTCATACCACTAATTAGTGGCAGAGTAAAGGCAGGACTCAAGCCTCTGGAAATCTGCTGGGCTCACTCCTTCTTCCCTTGTACTCCTTCACTGGCTTGCTAGACTTCACTCTGGTCCAGTCACGTGGCGTCTCTGGATATCCTGACTTCCTCTATAAAATAAGTGGGTTGCCTTAGTATTGTCTAATGTTGCCTTCCAGGTCCATCTTTCTGTAAGAGGTGGAAGTGGTTAAAATCATTGACCCTGGCCAAACCATTCAGGTTTTATTCCATTAGAGGTAAACCTCTTTTGACAATTCTCAAGTATCCAGGTAACTTTCTGTTAAACTGTTTCCCCCTGCACATACTTCTGTCTCCAGCTCTGGCCAAAACCCAGGCATGCAGAAGTGGCAAACTGCTTAGAGGAAGGCCTTCCAAAGACTTTGGAAGTTTCAAGAAAGACTCTTGTGGTATTTTTGGCCCAGCCAGAATCAGGAAGTACCAGATCGCTCACGAGGAAACTCATTCTTGCACAATTTCCAACAAAACCCCGCACTCCTCCCCCAAGCCTCTTTCCACCACAGATTTCCTCCCTTTCCTCAAACATGGACTTCTGCAGAGTCAAAGCTTTTAATAGTTCAGATAAGGTTCAAATGAGCTGCTGAACTCTTGAGGGCTGGAAGTGAACCCAGCATTTTGTTCTTTGCTCATCCCTGGTAATAAGTACCAGGCTGTCACTGTCAAGGTGGTTTGGGTCACATAGAGAAAATCGACATAATTCAAAGCATTAAGCAACAAACAATTACATTAATGGTACAGAATGAGTACTTATGAGACCTTACATGATTTTGACCAAGTATGTCTGTGGTAATAACAGGAGGGATGCAATTGTATCACAGTTTTTTTGAGAAATAAATGGTGTATTTTTTTTATTTGTTAAAAAAAGAGATACATTCAAAGACAGGGACAAGGAGAACAAGCTTAATGCTTAGGAAGTCAATGGACTTCAAATTAACCCCCAACGGAAAAGTGCATCCTAGTCATTTTTTGTAGGTGGGGGAAAGAACAGCTTTAATAAATTTCAAAGGGATGATGCATCTTAGGTTATTCTTTAAGATGCTTCCTTTAGAAGACAGACTTCATTATCCTTTAGTTGTTTCCAATCATCAGAACTTTAGAGTTGATTTTGAAATACTTATTTTTCTCATGAACTTGGAGAAATAGGGGAAGCAATTAGATCTTGTGATTTTTAAGGCTGCACTGAGGATAAGGTAAGAAAATATCATAAATTTTATTTCATGCTTTCTTGCCAATTGACAGAAATGTGCAGTCCATATGAATTCATATAACGAGGGTGGAATGTTGGAAAAACCAATAAAGATTTTGTGGTCTGACCTATAATAAATGTAGTTTGATTTAGAGTCTGTTTTTCACAACATGGCAAAATGAATCATAAAATAATGGGCCCTGAAACTCCTGCATTTTTTAACAATAGCCTGGGGACAGTTTACGGTGTAATGAATTGTAATTAACCCACCTTCAAAATCTTTTATGAGTATTTTGCCAATTAGCTCCGCATGCTTGCTAATGACTCATGGCTAGTGCATGTCTTTACAGAACCAGGTTTTACAGCACACATCGCCCTGTTAACTCAGCACAAGTGTGTAGCATGGTAAGGATGACACAGGTAGATTGGAACACCCTCAATAGCAACCCCACTTTGCCAAACCAATGGACTCGACCATCATTCCTCCAAGCCCAAGATAACCATAATGGCTTGTGGTATCAGAGGTCTTTGGTTTCTGATGGATTGCAAGGAATGCTTCAGTCTCTGTAGAAACATCTGTTGTTACTTAGCACTAACATATATAATGTTACTAATTGTGGAGCCATCTTTGTTTTCTTTACTTAGCACTCTGGTTAGCATTATTTTATCTTCGTGGTTCATGGCTTTCTGCCATTGATAACATAAGTCCACTCTAGAGAAAATAAAACAACTACCAAGCTGTCTCCTTACACTGCTTTGCTTTGAAATCAGAGGGACAGTGTGCAGCCAAACTGGCTTCCTAGGATCTTAGCTCCAACCTTGCTATGTCGAGAGTAGCCCTTTCCTTGCAAAAACTGGTGTTTCTACTGGTCTATGAGCTGGCCAAAGGGACTTCAGCAAGAAACAGGGGTCTGGCTTTAAACTCCATGTACTGAGAAAGTTAATTGTAGGCAAGGTGAAACTTTCTCAACTCTTCATTCTTCAGAGGCCAAGCCAACAAATTTTAAAGCCATCTTAAGAAAGCTAACCAAAGGTGACAATAGAGGTACTACATAATTTCCTCAACCATGTATAAAGAATGCTAAGGATCTATAATGTCGCATGTCTTTTTTCTGCCAGCAAGGCCATATACCAGAATGAGGACATAGAGGTTAATAAGGTACAATAACATTGTACTTGGGGGAATCTAAACTACATAGGAATGACTTCATCATGACACTGACAGGGGTGAACAGTAGCTTTTAAGCTCGCACCTTTGAGGCAATGGTTGTTCTAGAATAGCAGAGAATTCCTGGTAATTGGAAAAGGCTCCTCAGAAGAACAAAGACCAAGGAAGAGTCGGCCTAAAGGATCTCTCTGAGGGAGTATTGCCTTAGTATGAACCTGAGTGGAGACCCCCCGCCCAAACAGAAGCAGAGGATAGAGTCAGAGGGGAAGAAATCTCATTGCAATACTTGGGTCCTCTGGAATCCCCAGGTGTGAGCTTAGCAAGAAATGTCTCTCACTGAGAGATTTAAGAGCTACTTTTTCCACTTCCCACTCACCTTCTAGTCCAGCTCCCTCACCCAAATTTAAAGAACCAAATAATGGGAACATGACTTCTCTCTTGCCAATACTAACTACATAAAAGTGACTGTAGTTCCAGGCAGTATAACATTTAATGAGCCTTCATCATACACAGAAAAGTGAACTGGGGGCTTAGGTAACCCCTTCCTTGGCTTTGATTCTCATACAGTTGATGAGGACAACCCCCAAGCTTCAGAGAAGCAAGGCATCAGGTTCTCTGACTGACTGAAGGCCAATGGCCAGTGGCCTGAGGAGAAGGATGTCTGCATGGCTGCAAGATCTCTATCTTCAGCCTGGTCTATGGCTCCTCTAGTGTCCCTTGACCTTTCTCATTCACCAAACGAGACTGGACATCTTAACAAGACAAGTCATTGTCCACCCAAAACTTATGAGTGATGAGCTGATTCAAATGTGGTCGTGGTTCTTAGTATTTTAATTTAAAAATACATATATGGTTATTAGCTAATGCTGGACTATGTGGAAATTGGAAGGCAGAGAAAACCAACTAAAGAAGAAAGAAGACAGAGCTGGAGAGAGAAATCTGATATAAGGAAAGAGACATGGACTCCTGATGGCTGTTCAGCTCTTTATTTCAGTTTCCAATAAACCCAGCTGGGCTTTCTGCCTCTCTGTAAGTATGCATTCCATTTCTTGGAAATAAAGAGGCTGTTACTGGAACACCAACATGTAAGGAAAAGGCTCTGGAGGCAGACAGGCTGGGTCTGAATCTCATCTCTGTCATGTAGCAGTTCTGTAGACTTGGACAATCTATGACCTGGCTTCCTTTTTCACAATATGGGGAATCTACTGTTCCTTAGCCACAGGACTGTAAGGACTACTTCAGGTAAAGCACAGTGTTTACAGCAAGTAAATGCTAGAGAGAGGTTTGTTCATTGTTAATACATTGATAACAGACTTCCTCTCCTCTCTCAAAACCATGCTTAATTTTGTACCACTACATCTCATTAAACTGAGAAAGCAACCTCACCAATGGTCCATAATCTGTGTTTCACACACACACAGCCCCATTACCACCCCAGAGAACCAGATGAGTGATAGATAATTATGTAAAGATATTCTTTAAACTGTTCAATCTGTACGGATCCTACTGATCCATATCACAGACTTTAAGAGATTTGCACACTTCATTGTTTTAAATTAACATTTTCGAAAACCAAGTTTGAGAATTCATTTTGTGCTTTGGGAATAAAGTGAAAGTAACTGCTACATTGTACAAGGACTACACACTAGACTTTGTCTAATTAATATCATTTCTGTAAGTATAAGAAATTAAGTTGAACTTGATTTTTTTTTAGTTTTGTCAGAAAAGCAGGTCTGCAAGAAATATCATTTCTACGATCACTTACTTCATTCCTTGATGCGTCGACTTACCAGGTTCAGAGTGTTAACACTGTCCTTGTAAACGGATAGCATGTCAGTTTAATTTGAGTGTGAACTGTCTGTCTTACTAGGTAATCATTCCAGTTTAACTCTCATGTGGATTTTATAGATACAAATTGCCTTTTCAAAAACCCACATTGATAGAACCTTAAGTGTAAAATAATCATTAATTAACTCCCAGCTATCATTTAGAGATGGTGCCAGAATTAAGAGTTACCCAGTTTCTATTTAAATAATTTCCCCTGGGTTCGGTTAACACTTCATTGCTCGTACTTCAGAATTTAAGAGAAGTCAACGCTTTTAGCTTGAGAACGCTAACATCTCCTTTGCATTGCTTAAACCACCGGAGTTGCTCATGCATCTTTTATTCTGACAAATATAACACACTTCTACTTAGTTGTAGCTCAACTTCTTTATGTGATTTAATTTCATTTCTTTTCATTTCATTTTGCTCTTAAGGGGAATGGAAGGGGAGAGAGCGAAAACCATTTATATTATAGGCCATCCTCCTAAAATACAGCAGAATAATTTATGAGAGATCTGTTGGGCCAGGCAGAAAAGTGATGACTGCGGCCAATCAATAGCCTTGTCGCTATCAGAGTAAAAGTAAGGAAGATTAAATCAATCTCAAAAAATGCAATGTACTATTCTGAAGTCCATGAAAACTTTCACAAAAACATATAGATCTTTCCAATTTGAAATAAAAGACTAACTTCAGAAATGAGATTTAAGAGTCAGCTAATTTTTTCTAAGCATGAAAAAGATTCATGTCAGAATATAATTTTTGTTTTCTTTCAGTAACAGTATAGATGTACACATACACAGTGTATAAAAAGTGAAAGAATTTGTTTTTCCTTTCAAAATATTGAAGTGCATTTAAATTCCCCTATTTTAGTACCCTCTGTATTCCTGTTCTTTTACATAAGGTTTAAATTAATGCAGTTTTTTAAGGTGCATTCTTGATATTACGTACTTCCACTTTATATGACTTTGTTCAGAGCCACACTATATAATCACACCATATAAATAATAAATAACCATATAATCATAAACCAATTTTATGGACCAAATTGAGCTTAATATCATGCTAGGTATATTATAACTCAAAGGATATAGATTTTGACACAGCCCTCCGAGAACTACAGAGTAAAAAAAAATATTCAAGGCATTAGATTTTCAAACAGGAGAGAAACTTAAAACCAGTTCAGCAAAGGTCAGTGAGGTATTCCCATCATTGACAGGTCAGGAGGGGGTGTAATTAGAGGAAAGAGATAAGCCTGAGTATGTAATTTGGACGGAGATGAGAGAGTAGATAGGAAACTCTTGTATAGGTAGTGATTGTGTTGGAGCAAATCTTTCCGTTCCAGTGGAATATTTTTATTTCTTTTACTTAGTGGGTTTTTATTTAGCACATGCTGTGTGCATAACACAAAAGGGGTTGTGGGGTGAGGGCAAGAATGTATCAGACTCACTTCCTACCTACTGATAGGAAAGATAATGATGCACACCAAATGGTCACATGAAGCTTTGGCGTTGGGAACATTGTTCATCTATTAGCAGTACAAAGAGATGCATAGTAAATACCCTAAATGTAAAAGTAAGAATTATGGCAAATGAGAGCTATATGATTTATTTCATCATAAGACTTAGTGAAACCAAAAAGGGCCCTTGAAGCAGTAGGACTTCCCAGGGAAAGAAGAACTAAATGCTCACAGTCAAAGAAGGAAGAGTTTTCCAAATCAAAGAATAGTATGTTCTCACCCCAGCAACATTTCACTAAAAGTTTTCAAGAAAAACCACTCACTAGATATCTGTTTCAGAAAGAGGAAACATGGCCTTGGCCATTATGGCATGTTCCCTACTTTTGAGAGAATCTGAATGAATCTCTAACCATGACCTTGTCTTCCTGGGGACTAGTCCCCTCCCCCTGCCATGCGTAAGTAGCAGCCAGGAGGTTTGGGAATGACTGACTGCAGTTACCGTCCAGGGAAAAGCTCCATGATCCATCCCAGAAACACAGAGTAATTCAGGAGTTGTAGAAGTAGAACACAGCTTAGGACATTTTTTCAAGAATTTGACAGAACAACCCTTTCTTTCTGCATGACTTAATGTTCAGAATTTAATACACAACTTTTCCAATACTAGAGGAACAAGTCTAAGAATAAGAAATAAGTATAGGTGAGAGAAAAGCCAAGAGATTCATGAAAAAATGGAATCATGGTTAAACTTCACCTGGCATCCATCCTAAATTTGACCTTTTCAAAAACATGACCCAATCAACTGCTTTTATTATTTATAAATTGTATCTTCTACTGCTTGCAATTGAAAATATTATATTATTTCTATCTGTTAAAGGCTCCTAGAATTCCAATGTATAAACAAAACAAAGTTATACAATTACAAATTCTAAAGAATAATTTTTAAATTTCTCAACAAAATATTTAAAAAGATAATTGAAAATATTACAACTCTCAAAAATATGGAAAATGAAAATTTATGAGTACATAGTGCTAGAATATAGAAGGGACTGTCACTAAAGAGAATGTTAATGGAGTTGGTTAGATGAAAGAATGGGTCATCTACTTACTGGATAAAAAGTAGGAAGAAATTTGACCTGCTTTACTATCTGTCCCTAGTTTAGAGGTACATGAACTTGACTAACAAGATAGTTGCACCACTTAATGCATAAGGTGGTAACTTACCTAAAGCTTTTACCACAATGCCTCACACAGAGCAAGTGCTAATAAATGTTGCTGTTGTTGTTAATATTGTTATTACCTGGTTGTTTGTGCTTGAAGAGGGTAGGCTAAGTTTACTATAATTCTTATCTTTTGCATTTATTTCTGCAGAAGTTGGCATAAAGGAGTGGATAGCAACGGAAAACGACGACAAAAAGGGAAGGTGAAAGGTAGTTCATATGAAAGTTATTAGAGACACTGGAAGGACTGACTACATGCTAAAGTTACAATTTCTTTTGCGGCCATGGAGAAGGCAGAGCAGTGTGGCAGAGCCTAGACCATGGGGACTGAAAGCAGACTTGCTTGGCCTACCAGGGGTGTCAAACTCATTTTCCCCAGGGGCCACATCAGCCTTGCAGTTGCTTTCAAAGGGCCAAATGTAATTTTAGGACTGTATAAATGTAACTACTCCTTAACTAGGGGCAAGGAGCTTGGCACTGCTGCTGGGTAGAAACAAGGTGCCAGGCTGGATAAAACAAAGTGGAGGGCCAGATTCAGCCCACAGACCTTGTGTTTGCCACCTGTGGCCTAGACCATGTGCATATAAACCTGTTCTCTACATTTGAATCCCAGATGACTAGTACCCAGAAAAGGAAGGGGGTAAAGTCAAGGGAAATTCACATTCCTTGTCTTTGGTAAAAGCAAACATTAATTGCCCTATCAAGAATGAAAGGATACCATCCCTGAAAATTACTTACTACAAAAACTATAAAATAACACTTAAAACTGGTGGCATCTTTACAAGATGGAAGAACAGGCTATTAAAAAGTGAGCAAAAGACAAAAAAAAAATCAATAAATTGAAGTCATTGACAATAGGATATGATGGAAAGGGAGAGCATCAAGGTAAGAAATGACAGTAGGAAAATATTGTTTTAAAAAATAGGATAATCAGAACCGATGTTGGAGGGTTGGAAGGAGTAAGTACTAACAGGATGCTGTGAAAGGCTCAGTCAGTGACACCCAGTCAGGGTAACCACATGTTCCAGATGTTTCAGTTTGCCCAGGACTTTCCCAGCTTTAGCACTACAAGTCCCTTGTCTCAGGAACCTGTCCATCAGGGGAAAACTGAGGCAGTTGGTCACTCAGACCTGCAGTTTTCCTCAGGGTGGAGGGCAAGAATAAAAAGGAATGAAAAATAAAGGACCCAACCAATGATTTAAGTGTATTCTCAAAAGGAAAATCAGTAAACATTAAAACATAAGTAATCATAACAAGCATTAAAAATGTGCAGATTTAGGAGGAAAAAAGCAAGCACATTGAAACAGTTCACCAAATTTAGTGAAGAAAAACTGATAAATAGAGGACTTCCGGCCAAGATGGAGGCATAGGCAAATACACTCTGCCTCCTCGCATAACAAAAATAAGGATGACAATTTAGAAACAAAAAAAACAACCAGTACTGACAGAAAACTGAACTGTATGGAAGTCCAACAACCAAGGAGTTAAAGTAAACACATTCATCCAAACCAGTAGAGGGGCGCAATCAGGCTGCCAGGCAGAGAGGGGTTGCGGCAAAAAAAGTGGGGAGCGAGACAGACCACACAGCCCAGGGTCCCAGCATGGGGAAATAAAGCCTCAAAACACCTATTAAAAACACCTGTGGGGGTTGAGGTGCTGGGAGAAACTCCCAGCCTCACAGCTGAGTTCTTTGGAGAGACCTACAGGGTCCTAGAAGGTACAAAAATCCACCCACATGGGAATCAGCACCAGAAGGGCCCAATTGGCTTGGGGGAAGTTGGCGAAGTGACTGAAATGCCACAGAGAGCAGAGCAAGCACCATTGTTCCCTCTCGGACCCCTCCCTCCATAGAGCATCACATCCCAGCAACTGGGTTGCCCAGCCCTGGTGAACACTTAAGGCTCCACCCCTTACTAGTAACAGGAGCATCAAGACGGAAAAAAAAAAAAATGACCCAAATGAAAGAACAGATCAAAGCTTCAGAAGAAATACAACTAAGCGACAAAGAGGTAGCCAACCTATCAGATGCACAGTTCAAAACATTGGTAATCAGGATGCTCACAGAATTGGTTGAATTTGGTTACAAATTAGATGAAAAAATGAAGGCTACTCTAAGTGAAATGAAGAAAAATGCACAGGCTAGCCCTGACTGGCATAGCTCAGTGGATTGAGCGCGGGCTGCGAACCAAAGCATTGCAAGTTCGATTCCCAGTCAGGGCACATGCCTGGGTTGCAGGCCACAGCCCCCAGCAACCGCACATTGATGTTTCTCTCTCTCACTCTTTCTCCCTCCCTTCCCTCGCTAAAAATAAAAGATAAATAAAAATTAAAAAGAAAAATGCACAGGGAACCAATAGTGATGGAAAGGAAACTGGGTTGCAAATCAATGAAGTGGACCAGAAGGAAGAAAGAAACAATCAAACAGAAAAGAATGAAGAAACAAGAATTCAAAAAAATGAGGAGAGGCTTAGGACATCTTTAAACTTTCCAACATATGAATTATAGGAGTACCAGAAGGAGAAGAGGAAGAGCAATAAGTGGAAAACTTATTTGAACAAATAATAAAGGAGAACTTCCCCATTCTGGCAAAGGAAATAGACTTCCAGGAAGTCCAGGAAGCTCAGAGTCCCAAAGAAGTTGGACCCAAGGAGAAACACACCAAGGCACATCATAATTACATTAGCCAAGGTAAAAATGAAGGAGAGAATCCTAGAAGCAGCAAGAGATAAGGATACAGTTACCTACAAAGGAGTGCCCATAAGACAGTCAGCTGATTTCTTGAAAGAGACCTTACAAGCCAGAAGGGGCTGTAAAGAAGTATCCAAGTCATGAAAGGCAAGGACCTACATCCAAGATTGCTCTATCCAGCAAAGCTTTCATTTAGAATGGAAGAGCAGATAAAGTGCTTCTCAGACAAGGTCAAGTTAAAGGAGTTCATCATCACAAGGCCTTAATATATAAAATGTTAAACAGACTTATCTAAGAAGAAGAAGAAAAAACATGTACAGCAAAAGGACAGCAAACTCACAGTTATTAACAACCATACCTAAAACAAAAATAAAAACAAACTAAGCAAACAACTAGAACAGGAACAGAACCACAGAAGTGGAGATCACATGGAGAATTAGCAACAGGGAAGGGGGAGGAGGAAAGAGGGGGAAAGGTACAGAGAATAAGTAGCATAGATGGTAGGGAGAAAATAGACAGGGGGAGGGCAAGAATAGTATGGGAAATGTAGAAGGTAAAGAACTTATAAATATGACACATGGACATGAACTAAAGAGGGGGAATGTAGGTGGGAAAGGGTCTGCAGGGTGGAGGTGAATGAAAGGGGGAAATGGGACAACTGTAATAGCATAATCAATAAAATATATTTAAAATTTTTTTAAATAAAAACAAACAAAACTTTTTTCACCTTAAAAAAATAAATAAAAATAAACACTGCTGTGTGGAAGGGTCCGGATCCAACATTAATGTGGGGAAGAGGACATAAAAAAAATAGAAAAGAAAAAGAAAAAAAAAAGGAAAGAAAAGAAAAACTAACTGATAAATAAACATGTCCAGGCAAATTTTTGAATTGCAATATAAAACATTGAACAAATAACTAGGCAGTAAAAAATCAGTGCTTAAATTTTAATGAACTAGAGTAGAAAAATATAAAACTTATTTATTTTTAACTCTAATTACTTTTAAAAATGAAATAAAATGAAGAGATGAAAAGCAGACATAATGGAATATTTTTAAATTAAAAGAGAAATGCATGTAGCAATGTGTAAAATTTGAAAATATTTGTATTATAAATAACATTTTGGAAGGTAAGAATGTTAACAAATGAAGGATAAATAATAAGAGTAAAATTGAAGAGTTATTAAAGTTGCTTCTAAAATGGGGTTCTGGTTAGATATTTTCCTGTTGAGTTTTCATTAAACAATTATAGGAGAAAGTAGTTCCTATACTATATCTTCTAATCTAAAAATATACAAAAGTAGAAAATATCATATTGCTGGCATGATACTGACATCCAAATCTGACAAATATAAACCAGAATAGGCCAATCTCACCTAAGAAAACGGATTTTAACGCCCCAAAGTAGGTATTAGTTAACTGAAATCTAGCAGAGTCAGTCGAAGTGTGGGGTTTATGCACAACACTTGAGCCATCGCTTTCTAGGAAGTGAAATCCTAAAGTTAAGCACCATTTGCCACATTTTGTGTGAGCTGGTCCTTGTCTTTGTTTTGACTATGAGTGACTGGATCAGAGTGAAGACTTGAAACACTCTCGAAAATCAGACTGATGTGCATAGTGACTTAAAATTTAGGGCTGAAAGTCATTCACATGAGAATTCTCAAAAGAAGTTCCCTTTTCTCAGTTCTTTGAACTTTGGCTGTTTATTTCTTGGTATATGGGTCCCAGGTTTATTTTCTGACCATTCCTTGCTCTCTTTCTGCTCCTTTTCCGTTCTGTCTGGACTGCACCATGGTGGGGCCGACTTCTATGTATGCTGTTTCCTAGGTTTCCATACTGGCACTCCTGTGTTCAGCCAATGTGAGCTACAGGTAGAAGAATGGAGGGTGAGTGTGATGAGAAACCAGGGTATCTCTCCCTGCCTGTGCTCATTTTTCCTGCTTCAGGTGTTATCTTTGGCTGTGACTCTACCTTCTCCATAAACAGCCCTTATCAGACATGCCCGCCATGGTTCTAGCTTCTGCATGAATCAGGTCCCTCCATTCTGGTAATACCACCCCCTCTCTCTGTTCTTCCAGACTTTGGAGTGGTAATGGCTACCTGTTGTTGCTATTATCTGTGTTATTCAATAGTCAGTGCTTGGATTATTGGCTCTTCCATCACCTGTGTAACTATCTTATTCACTGATATGTTAATTTGTATTCTATAAACCACAGATAATGATAGATACAGGATATTCTAAACTTCAAGAGTAGTGATGTTTTCAAAATGCCTTAGCTTTTATGATATAAGCACTCTTGAAGTATTAACTTATACATAACTCATCACTCTGTTTTTCTTCTACTTAAGCCTAGTCAGCAAATGCAGGTAACCCAACTGCAGGTAAACATGCAGAACTAGCAGATCATCTTAAAAACATTTGGGGTTTTTTTTTTGTTTCATTCCCTTGTCCAAGGAGATATATCAGAAAAAAAATATTGCTATGAGATAAATCCAGTTTTTAATTGGATTGTTTGTTTTGGTGTTGAGTTTTGTAAGTTCTTCGCAAAAATTTTGTGAATATGTTCTCCCATTCATTGGGCAGTCTTTTCACTTTATTGATAGCTTCTTTGCTGTGCAAAAATTTTAGTTTGATATAGTCCCATTTGTTTATTTTTTTCTTTTGTTTCCCTTGCTGAGGAGATATATCAAAAAAATATATATTGCTACAAGGAATGTCCAAGATTTTACTGGCTATATTTTCTTCTAGGATTTTTATGGTTTCAAGTCTAATATTTAAGGGTTAAATCCATTTTGAGTTTACTCCTGTGTATAGTGTAATAAAGTGGTCTAGTTTCATTTTTTTTGCACATACCTGTCCAATTTTCCCAATGCCATTTGTTAAATAGACTATCTTTACCCCATTGTATGTGTTTTTCCTCTTTTGTCAAATACAAATTGACCAAAAAGGTATGAGTTTATTTCTACAACTTTATTCTGTTCCATTGATCTATATATATGTTTTTATACCAGTACCATATTGTTTTGATTACTATGACCTTGTGGTATAATTTGCTAGCAGGTAGCATGATTCCCCCAACTTAGTTCTTTCTCAAACTTGCTGCAGGAATTCAAGATCTTTATGGTTTCATATAAATTTTAGAATATTTCTTCTAGTTCTATGACATATATACCTTGACAGGAATTGTGTTGAATCTACAGATTGCTTTGAATAATATGAACATTTTAATGATGTTAATTCTCCCTATTCATGAACACCATATATGCTTCCAATTCTTTGTATATTTTCCAACTTTTTTCTTCAATGTCTTATAATTTTCTAAGTAGAGGTCTTTTACATTCTGGGTTAAATTTATTTCTAGGTATATTTTTTGACATAATAGTAATTGGCATTGTTTTCTTAGTTTCCATTTCTGATAGTCCATTATTGGTGCTCAAGGCGGGGGAGTGTGGTATGGGATGGAATACCCACACTCTTCAGGGGAAAACTGTGCAGTTGAGATATCCCTCCAGAATCTCAGCCGCTACTCATGTGAGTGACGGCTAGCCCTTTTTGCATCTCCGCCCTTCCTGTCAGTCTCTATGTGATTTCTTCTGTAAATTTTTGATTATAGGACTTACCTTCACCTAGTCTTCAGTGGTTATTCAGGTTGATTATTCTATATTTTAGTTGCAGTTCAAGTTTGGTCTTGGGAGGAGGTGGGTGTAACATCCACCTACACCACCAATTTGGATCCTCAACAATGGGTAAAGTTTAACTTCTAGAATGCTATTTCTCTTTTCATCTGGTACATTTTCATAATTGGCTGAGTTCAAATATTAAGTGCTTCCAGTATCTTCCCTTGGTCCTTCCTTTTCTTGAGAAAATTATTCCTACCCCATCTACCAGAGTTCTGTAGTCCGCACTACAATGACTACTGCTACATCTACTATTGCTACTACTACAACTACTAAATTCTCATGGAAAGGCTATTCTGATTAGGCAATTTGTTTATTGCTTCTTGTTTAATCCTCAACCCCTCTAGGTTAAAACATTGGTGTTTTCATACTAAAAATTAAGAAATTTATTCATAAGGAGATGAATAAATTTTCCCTGTACCTTGTTGCTTCTCATACATATATTCATTCAGATATTTATCCTAGGCATTTATTTATTCATTCATTTATTGATTTTTTATCATTGGTTATGTCTTCTGCCTCATTTTCTGACACTCTCACCTTGTTCCACTCTAGCCAAACAAGCCTATGATCTTATCCTCAAATGAATCAATCACTTCCATTTCAGAGCCTTTGCACATAATCTTTCCACATACTCTTTCCACTCTCAAGAATGCTCTTCCCTGAGAAGACTGGATGGTTTGCTCCTATGTTTCATTGAGGTCAAATATTCCTCCTCAGAAGTATTCTCTAAGACACTCTAATTCACTAAGATACACCTCCTCATGCTGATTGTCACATACTGTTCTCTGCCTTATTTGTCATCGTGGCTCCTTCACCTGACACTGTTGAAGATGATTATTCCCCTAAAAATACTGACTACCTTCTCCGTGACAGAAAGTTTGCTAGATATTGGTGATAGAGCTGTGAAGGAAACAAATCAAGCCCCTTTTCTCAATGAGCTTACATTCCTACTGGAAGACAATGCAGAGTGAGAGTAAGGTCACAGTGCTATGTGGAAAGACAGGGGAGAGGCTCATTCCATAAACGTCGAAAAGGGTCAGAAAATCATTCAAGTGCAAATAGTTTATTTGGAAGATGATCCTAGGAATTATTAATAAAGAAGTGGATACGTGAGATATGGAAGAGGAGAAAACCAAAAAAAGTATTATTATTGAGCAAGACATCACTGTGAACAAATAAGAGCTTTATTCTTTGAAAAAACACCAGGTGGTGGTAGATATATCTCAGAGATATCCCACTAGCAGGAAGGGGGAGCTAAAGTTGTTATACATCATTTTCATTAGTGATTTGGTCAGGGAAGTTTCTAGGAGTAGATGGGGAGAATGTTAACTCCTGGGCATTTCTAGACTGCTAAGATCTGAGGGTTCTGGAAGTGAAATAAAGCATTCAGGCAAAAAGTTACAGGTTTTATACTTCAAGCCCTCGATTTGGTCATGCATGAAAATGGTGCCAGAGTATATGGATGGGGCACCAACCCTGTCTGCTACAGAGTCTGACAACTTGAAGACACTCATTACTGGGTAACTGTAAAATGATACAACTGCTTTGGAAATGATTGGGCATTATCTAGCCTAGTGGAAGATGTGCATACACATGACCCCAAAATTCTATTCCCTTTTATACAACCAAGAGCAGCTAATTTCTGTAAACCAGAATAAATATTTTAAAAATAGCCATAATGGCATTAATGTAATAGCCCCAAACTAGAAGAAACTCAAAGGTCCACCAAAAGTAGAATGGAGAAATACGTTGTGATATATTCATAGAACAGACTGAAAATAAATAAATCAAAGCTAGAAGGAAGATGGTCAACCTGAGAAAGTAGAATAAGTATCACTTTACAAAACAGCACAAGAAAGGAAGAAAATCTTAAAAGTCTTGAACTTGTGATTGTATCTTACATACATAAGACCAGAACCAGTAGTCATGAGAATGTATCTCTCCGAAGATAATAGAGGGTTCTTATAAATGAGAAATTAAATTGCCTAATCAAAAGTTATTGGCGACAGTGAAGAACAGGTTAGATATTGCAGAAAATCAATTGACTGAATTAGAATAAAATCCTGAGATATTCTCTGATAGCATAAAGGGAAGGATAAAGAAATGGAAATCATAAAAGAAAAGAAGAGGGGGGAAATAAATCATTTGGAATAAATGGCATAGATAATGAACAGTAAATATTCCTAAACTATTTAAATAAATTTCTTTTCTAAAGCCAATTAGTTACAACAGATGGGTTATTTTCTCTACTGGAAAAGAGATTTCTATAAAATAGCATACACCTTTAATCTAGAGAAAATTAAGTAATGTAAAAGTACAAATATGTATAAATACATTCTAAAACATTTGAATAAAGACTATTTAAATTTTTAATGCCCACTCTTTGCCTTTACTACGTTATTATGTTTATTAGCTCACTCAGATGTTCACATATCTATTTAATCCCAATTGTACATTCAAATTACATTCAGAGAAAGAAGACTTTCCTGAATGGGACATAAAAAGGTGCTTTGTTTTGTTTTCACAAACACATAAGCTGAATCATGGTAGTTTAAAAAGACAAAGTTGGTTTATAACTATTACAGATTCTATGAAACCACCATGAGAGTATTTTTTCATTCAGTCACCAGCCAAACTCTAGACCTTTCTTTTTTTTTTTTTTTTTAAATCAAGAGAAATATTTAAATGGTCATGAGAAAGATCTGTTCTCTGGCAACAATGCTCCATGTCTTTCAGTGACTTTGCACACTTTCTTTGTAACAAATCCTGTAGCAGTTTACATGATTTGCAGTAAAAAAAAAAAAAATACTGTTTTCTTTCTCTGTCCTCAATGTTGCTAAAATTCCACTACAAAAATGGTGTTAGATTAGATTTAGATTATGTATCAACTAACCATTCATTATTTCATATATCCCTCAAATGGTCTAGGAATATTTTTCCAAGTTTATTGGGCTATTATTGACATATGATGCATATAACTTGATAAATATTTTTTAAATTTTAATCATTGTTCAAGTACAGTTTTCTCCCCTTTACTCCCAATCCAGCCCACCCACCACTCCCTCCCAACTTCCCTCCCATTACCACCCTCCCCCTAGTTTTTGTCCATGTATCTTTTAACTTTGTTCCTGTAAACCCTTCCCCTTTTCCCCTGAAACTCCCTCTTCTCTCTCCTCTGGTCACTTTCTAACTTGATAAATTTTAACATAGCTATACATCTGTGAATCCATTACCATAATCAATCAAGACACCAAACATTCCATCACTTCCAAAAATTTCTTTAAGCCTGATTCAATTCATCTGTCTCTCCAGTCCCATTTACAGGTAACCAGTACTGGAGAGTGTGCACTTTGTAGAATTTGGTATGAATGGAATTATACGTATGTACTCTCTTTGTCTGGCTTCTTTACTCAGAATAATGATGTTGAGATTCACCCAGGTCATTGCACGTATCACCGGTTTGTTCCTTTTATTGCTGAATGGTTTGCCACCCTATATAAACACCTCAACAACCCTGACTTCATCTCATGATACTGTGGGCCAATGCAAGCCTATCCCTGAAAATTTAAATCTGTTGACTTCTAATAAAGAGTTTCATATCCAGACATACAGATAAAATTAAGATTTAAACACCACAAAGAGTGCCTAGTACATATTTGGTGCTAAAAAATATTTCTTAAATGAATTAAAAAAAATTTCTATCTAGCTAACTTGGCATCTTTTAGTCCTTTCAGAAACCTGAAGAGCCCCTAGATTTACATGTCCAAACCACTTACCACTTCTACTAGCAAGACCTGGCTTTAGTAGACAAAATCAATTTGGCCAATGTCCAGCTAACTTGGTTTATCCAATCACAATGAAAAAGGGCAAGATGATCTACTGAAGTTAGCTTCTCTCACTTTAAAGAATAAACAATCTTCCTCATCATTTGTCTACAGAGCACATATCAGCTCAATTAAATTCCAGTCAACCTTTGAAAGAAATGGAAGAAACTGGAATCTCTTAAGGACCACTATATCAGACACTTTACATGCATCATCTCATTTAATTCTCACAAAATCCTATAAGGTAAATATTATCTCACTGTAAATATAAATCAGCTCTAGATAGATAGATGATGGATAGATGATAGATAGGTGATAGATAGATAGATAGATAGATAGATGATAGATATAGAGTGGTTGCGTGACTTTCTCAGAGTTATACATCTAATAGTTCTGTGGGTGGAATTCTTTCCCAAACTCCCTGAGTGGACTCTCTCATACTGGTGGTCAGTGACGTGAGCACAGCTCAAGAGTGGATAAGTATAATTGGCTTAGTTTCTAAAATACCCATTTGCGAAAAATAACTTATCAATATATTTGAAAGTATATTGTATTATTACTACCTAGTGTATTTGTTATCTATTGCTGCATAACCATATCACAAACTTAGCAGCTTAAAACAATAAATTGTTATTATCTCAGTTTCTGGTGGTCAGAAATCCATGGCTTAACTGGGTCCTCTATAGATGGTCATCAGGCTGGCAGGTAGGGCTGCATCCTCAACTGGGGTTCATCTGGGTAAGGATCCACTTCTAAGCACACACGACTGTTAGAACTCACTTCCTTTTGAACGATCAGACCGAGGGCCTCGGTTTCTTGCTGGCTACTGGACAGTGTCTGTCTTCAGTCCCCCACTGTGTGGCCTTCTCTAACCTAACAGCTTGTTTCACCAAGCCAGCAAGGAAGAGTCAAAGGGGAGAGTCCGCTAACAAGCTGAAACTTACAATCTAACGTAACATAATCATGTAAATGACAAACCACACACTTTGCTATATTCCACTGGTTAGGAACAAATCATAGTTCCTGCATACACTCAAGGAGAGGGAATCACACAAAGGCATGAAGACAAGGAGCAGGGATAACTGGGAGCCATCTTAAAATCTATTGATCACACCCACTGTATGACGGATAGTCACCGACCACCATATTTACCATTCTAAGGACAGTGATTCACAGAATGGAAAGAGAAGAAATGTGTTCAACACTGCCTGCCTTTGTGAACCTTTCCAAATCCAAGTGTGTCACTGAAAGACCTCCCTTGAAAATCAGGTCTTCATACACAGTCCAACCAGAAGGCAAATTCATTCAGGGCTATTGGACTGACAACAAGATTGCTCACATTTCATGTTTTACATTTTGAGGCGCTTTGAGATACAGTGGCATTTCACTGATTCCCACAATAACCATGTGCAGTAAACACAGTGGTTATTATTAATCCCCATTTAACATGGGAAAGTATATTAAAATGGGCTGAAGAAAGCCTCCAGGTAAAGGACTCAACCCCTCCGTAGGGCAGCCTGTGTCCAATGCCTGGTCCATATAAAGAGTATGAAGACCAGCTCTGTTTCTGTAAAATACATTATTAGAGGTGAAATTATTGAATAAAAATTTAAGAGCTCTTTTCAGCTAGTCAAATATATGACTAGGGAACTATATATATTTTTCCACTTGAAGAAACTATCCACAGCAATGGTCCTGAGCTTTCTTACTTGCTGGAAATTGCTATCATCTTTATGATGTTGTAAAAGTAAAATGGGTACAGGAGCTATAAATTAGCTAAGAATATTTTGTCAAATTGGCAGATTTCTGACAACTCAGATGGCAATATACACAAGAATCTCTTCGTCTCATGAATGAGATGTGCTTTGTTTTTTAATCATTTTATTCATTCATTCATTTATTCGGTCAGTTCCTTTCATAATTTCTAACCTCTAAAGTCAATACTATCCCCAACATACATTATGTTGTGATGTTTGGCAAATGACTGTACCTCCTACAGGCTCAGTTTTCTCATCCATAGAATAGGAATAATTATATCTATCTAATGCAGTTACTATGATGAGTTAATAGATACATAGTACATAGTACAGTTTTTAAGCATTATTGTAAGAAAATAATTCCTAGTTTGATTTTCTCCCTTTCTTTTGAGTTTTTATTTCCAACCAATTACTTCTTAAAAATTCATCCCAATTTGTGTGAAATAACCCCAGTTTTTGCTGTTCTGGATAATTATTAATAGTACTTCCTTTCCCTCTCAAAAGTGCCCTGGTTTCAATGATAAATTAGAGTCACTCCACCAGTGGCCTACTGACTGATGAGGCACAAAGCCAGAGAACCTTCTGCAAAAGTGTTCCACACACAGATTATGTGGCTCTTTAAGTTGGGGAAGCTTTCAGGAAATCAAAATTCAAGCAGTGAAAAGACATAGTGTCTAATAAATCAGTGGCTATTAGGAATTCATCTCTGGCTTTTAAGAAAGAATGACCCATAGGCAGGGTCAGATGGAAAGAACAGAAATTTTGGGAAGGACAGCTGTTGGGGGCAGATCTTATAAACCCTTTGAAAATACTTCTTCTTACACTTTTATTAATGTAAATGGTTTCTTCCTGAGCTATCATTATGACATTTTGACACATTGATGAGAAGTTTCTAGCTAGAAAGAGAAAACAAGGATTAACAGACTCTTATTCTGAAGTCTTTTGTACTGTACTTTAAGTATTCTTGGTGTTACCATCCAAAAAAATCAATGAAATTACCAAAGGATATTGAAATAAGATAAAAGTGGTGATGCTTAGACTTAAAAAAAAAACAAAATTTTAAATGGAGGCAGTAAATAGAGTCATGATCCTTTAAAATAAAGAATAACAATGTTTTAAGTCAAAATTTAAAAGTTTACACATTTAAAAATGGCTAGGAGATCATTCATCCACTTTGCATTATGTGAAAGAATAAAAGTCCCATAACATGAAAACCTGTGAATTTATTCACCCTGATACCTGACAAAGTGGTGCCTTAATCAAAGTTCATCTGTCTTAGACAGAGACTGGAAAATGGAGTTTGACAAGTATATGGGTTTCTCAAAATCTGAGGGCTTAGTTTTTCTTTTCATTTATTTTCTATGCTAATGCTCTCCTCTCCTTCTGCACCTCTCTCTTCTGCTTTCTGCCTTATTGAAGGTAAAGAATGCTTCAGTCCCCACCAGAATCATAAAGAGGGGCAGAGAGAGTAGCATGCGTTGGATTATGACCTAACCTGAAACAAATCCCTGCACCAGGTAAACCTCACTATCCTGAGCTTTCACATGAGCTTCCAAAAGGGTCCTTAAAAACCTTTTCTCATAAGAAAGACTAGAGAAATAGCATTTCACTATTTTACAAGCTTGTATAAAGGGTGAGCAGATATATCAGTGAGGCAGATCAGCTACAGCTAGTGGATTTTCATTCATTCCCTAATTAAAACTATTCCATCAAGCACATCAGTTTATTCTCCTTGTGATTAGAAAAATAAAATTTACACGAGCCTGAGAAAAAGCAAGGAAAAAAGTATTTTAAAATCTCCAAAGTGATATGTATACTCTGGGGTTCTGTGTGTGCTTCACAAGCAGAAGGGCTCTGAGCTACAAGCAAAATATCCTTGATTTCCAGAGGAGGGTGGCATGTGGATACCAAACAACCTCAAGATGGAACGCTCTAATTAGGTACATCTTGCATTACTGGAAGAAAATTTATTTCATGACTACTTGAACTCACAAATACGAGACTCCTAAGACACTTAGGCTATTGTAAGAGAAACATGTATTTCGTGTATATAAATGTAATGGTACACAGGCACTATTTTAAGGACTTTATGTAGATTGATTTGTTTCATCCACATCCCTTGAGAGAGGTGGAAATATTATTCCACTTTGTAGAGGAGCCAACCAGAGCTCAAACAATTTAAATAACTTGCCCTAGGTCATAGAGCTAATAAGTGGCAGAGCAGGAATTTGAGCTTGGGCAGTCTAGTTTTAAAGTGCATACCTCTAACCACAACATTATATCCTGCTGCCTGAACCTCTGCTTCATGTTCAATATATTGTAGACAATTTGTTGTTATGCAAATTGGGAAGAAAATGGCTAGGTGAGGAAGTGCTTCCTTTACCTCTTTTCACTCTAAACTGCGTGACATGGATTCTGAAAGGTCGGCGCTGAAACTGAATGTTTGGGGTACTTGCTATGTAGATGGAGGAATAAAGTGTATCTATCTGTGTGAGCTAAGGAAGGCAATTGAGAATGAAATTGTAGGTACTATTTTGCCAGGCAGGAATGATAGCATGACATTTTAATCTTGTTTCCCAAAGCAGATTATAGAATGCTCACTACGTATGTACATTTACGAGAGAAAGTCAACTTAAGAAAGTATACTCCCTGAGTATAGACAATTCCTATTTTGAAAGAATTTGAAATATGCAATCAGTCTCATATCAACTAAAAAACACTGAACTTTTTAAAACATATTGATTGATAACATTGAAAATATGATACCCATTTGAGGCATTTAATTTTAACTGCATCAGAATAAACAGCATCAGAGTAAGTAACCAACTTATTGACTACTCAGCTACACCTATTTAATTTGTTTTCCAACTGATTATGCACTTGAGTTTTGATGCAAATCTCACAATGGAACAGAGGTTTAATCATATTAGAAGTGAGATTCACTCCAAGCTTGAGACTTTCAAAACACCTCTTTTTCACAGTTTCTGTCCACATTGTACCACAATTAGTGTACTTGAAAAGACTCACATACTCACAAGTTTTAATCAGTTTGGGCTGAGTTTCAAGGTCTTGGTGAAGCTTGGAGCCAGGCTCCTTTTGCCCAGCCCCAGGTCAGGTTACAAAAGTTTCACAACAGACGAGTTTCTGTACCTCTCCCACTCTACCCACCAGGCAAGTACCTGGGAAAAAGTATCAGCTCTTGAGCTGTGCAACCGACATTCCCTCCCAGATGCTGGGAACCAGCTCTCCTAAACTTTCCTTGACTTTAGAGGAGGAATTCTGGGACAAGGGTTGGTTTACAAGGCCCCTTGCGGGTCATTAGGTTGACAGTGTCACTTTGGTTAGATAGAAAATGCAGCCAGGTCCTCTAATCCACAATCTGTTACTAAACCAAATCTTCATTGTATGAAGACAGTAGCAAATCCAATTAGAAACCATAAGCACTCCATGGATCAATCAGGTCATATACAATTAGCTCTAATTGGTACCTCTCCAGAGAGGTACATTCTTTACCTGCAGTCAAGGGATACTCAGAGAGGTGTAAAATTCTTTCTTGACTTTGAAAAACATCAAAGCAATTCCTTCCGATCTATGCCTTATAGCCAGCCTTGAGCAGTGGCTAAAGCTCCAGTTCCAATAAGGAACCAAGGGTTTGAAAGAAAGAAATTCCATCTCCATTTTCTAAAATAGCAAATGAGAACATTGAACAAGAAGCTGACCCTGCAGATGACAGATTGAGAAACAGAATTAAATCTACCTCTAGATTTTTCAATAACATGAACTGATAAATTCCATTTTTAGCTAAAAAAAGAGAGAGAAATGGATAGAAATTTAACTTGTAGAGGAAAAATTCCCATTCAACTGTTAAATGTTTCCCCAAAACACTAAACTTGCACCCCAGATTGCAAAGATGACTTTGTACACATTTTAAAGAAGAGACTGGATAACAAAGCATAACATTTTAATTGTTGTCTTTCAGAAAGTAACCCTGTAAAGATAATTAACTAAAAGCAAATTAATGATAACATCTCCTGCCTTGCAGCTGGAATGGAAATGTGGTTTCATGGTTCTTTTAGATAATCAGACACATAATTTAGACTCTTTAAGAAGAATAGGACAATAATAACTATGCTTATTGTGATCATTTTGCAAAAAGAAAAAATAAGAGATAGAGAATTTTTAAAGATATTATATTACATATGGAGATATTATATAAAGACATTATGTAAAGATATTAATTATATAATATTTACAGATAGTGTGTTACGTGGGTAAAAGAGGGCATTCGCATTTCTAAGTGAAGATGTTGGAATAGGGAGCTCTCCCATGACTCTTCAAGTTCAGAGAGACTCATGTTAGGGGAGTAGAAAGCACTATAGGAAGCTTGCAAAGGGCCAGGTTTTCTACGACACCTCTTCCCTGTGATGCCAGAAACAAAATATGAAATTGAATGTTTCTATTTTTATGCGAAAATAGAAACAGAGGTGGGAAGGATAAAAGGAATCCATCATGCAAAAGAAACAGTTTTTGTTTTAAATTTCAAACCCAATAGAAATTCTAGCCCTCCAAGGATATTATGAGGCTGTAATCTTAGCCCTCTACTTACCTGACCTTTAGCAGCAGGGAGTAGGCAGCAGCAAATAGGGGTTGGAAGTCTACTTCCTAAATCAGTCTCATTCCCTCCAACTCCTGACCTTTTTGTGAATTATTACACCACCTGGCACCAGGAATATTATTGACTCTGGAGCAGGGAGCTTAATTTTGCAATAAATTTTACAGATTGCTAACTGAAAAACAAGAACAAAAATGAACTACTAGGTAGTTGAAACCGCTGACTCTCACTGCTCCTTCCTGGCCCTGGGTAATTTATGGCAGCAGAGCTGGGCTCCCACACTGCGGCTGCCACTTTGGCTTGGCTGCTCCCACTCACCGTGTGTAGGGCAGCAGGCCAAGGAAGGAAGCCATGCTCCCTTGTCTGTGGACTTCAAACCACACTGTGCATGCTGGAATTCCCACAGCCACCCTTACAGATTTAGCTCCTGAGGTCTGAGAGGTAAAAGTGAGAAAGTTGGGACATAGTCATGATGTTTGGTAAAAAGAGAGGAGAAAAAAGTTTTGCAATACATTGAAATCTTCATTCCATTTCTTCTATGCTTTTCAGGTCAAAATATATTTATGGACCACTCACTATACTAAGCACTCAGCTAATGTGCTAATGTAAAAAAAAAAAAAATGTACAAGACGTGATTTCTAATTGTATCAGTTATCGCTGTGTAACAAATCATCCCAAAACTTAGTGCTTGGGAATTCTGCTATTGGGTCAGCTAGGGGCTGTGTGGTATAGGATGGCTTTTGTTAGGACAACTTCATTCTGCTCCAAGTGCTTTCTCTTCCTCAAGGTTAGCCTGCACTTGTTAGCCTTTGGTAGCAGAAATCTAAGAAAGAAAATGAAAATGCACAAGCACCTCCAAGTCACTGTTTACATCAAGTTTGCTACCATTCTACTGGCTCAAATAAGACACACAGCCAAGGTCAAGTGTGGGGGTGCACTGTCAAAGGGAGTGGAAACAGAGAAGCATGAAAAAGTGGGGTCCTTCGTGCAAATCAGTCTGCCACGATAACTTTGAAGAGCTTCCGGCATAGAAAAGAGAGTAAGCATGTAGGTGTTGTCCCTGCAGTGACAAGCAAGCACTAGAGCAACAGGGTCAAATGAAGAAGTATCTTCTGTAGCTCTATAGGTGTCAAGTTTAGAGGGTTTGCCACCCTCTAAGGTGGCAATGCCCGTAAACTGAGCTTTAAATTTGAGGAATGCATAGCAGAATATTCATGGGTACAAGACAGAGAAGAGTCAAAGGGAAAGAAGAACAGTCAACAGAGGGGCCAGATGCTTATCATGTGTAAGATAATGTCTATAGAATGGTCTCTGTCTCTACTATCTTCTCTATTTACCATGCTGACCTGGACACTACTTCTTTCCTTCCCATGATGCCATGCTCTTGTTCATCCTCCTTCTCCTCACCCCCAACCCTATTCCTTCTCTATATCCAGAGGCTCCTTTTCTTTGACTTTTTTCACACATCAACAATCCTCCTTCATCGCTGCCTAAACATGGGAGATTTGCTAGAATGCTGATTATTCTTAAATCTCTCTTACATGCCCAGAAATCTTCTCTAACCTTGACTTACATATCTCCCAGCCTTCTGGATAGTTTCCTGAAGATATATTCCAAGGGCACTTCAAGGCTGTTATCTTTCCCCCAGTCTGGTTTATCCCCCACAGTTCACAGATGCAGGCGCTGGCACCAATATCTGCCCAGTTGTCCAATTAAAACACCGAATCGTGCTTTTTATCACCCCTTTTGCTCCCATTGTATCTCATATCCCATCAATCTCCAGTCCTGCTGGCTTTGGCTCATGAATGTTTTCCAGTTTACACCCCTCCTTCCAATCACCACAATCACAACTTCATTGCTGCTCATCCGACCCTTCATCTTTTCTAACCTGCACCCACCATAGCAGCCCCCTGACTGGCCTCTCTTCCTCATTGCTCATCCACCCAGCTTCTAGTGAGATTTATCTGGAATGCAAATCAGACCTGCCCCTCCTCTGCTGAAAGCCCTTTGCAGTTCTCCATTAGCTACGAGCATTTTAGCAAGACCTATAACACCCACCTGAAATTATCCCATGATGATCTGTTTCCCACCTATCCCTGCAATATACTCTGTGTTCTGGAAATACTGGACTTATTTCTTATAAGGTGTTTCTTATCTCCGTTCTATACTCTTGAGGTTCCCTCTCTTTTAAATGCCTTTCTCTGCACCCTACTTCCTTTTACTAGTCAATTATTAACCAGCCTGAGAAACTCAAGAGATTACTCTATCCAGAGCCTTTCTCTGACCTGTGTTCTCTGTTGCCACCTCCTCCAGTGAGTGCCACATACCTCCTCACTCTCCTCCTCTCATATTCTGAGTATGTCTTCATTGTCATACTCAACATGTTTCATCATACGTATCTGTTTCTTTTCACCCACTGCACTTTCTATCAGAACAAGAGGAATATATAGCACTTCTTTACATTTTTAGGGCCTAGAATGAATGACATGTTATAGCTGAACATGTTATTGTTAAGCTTGGACATTCTTCCATGGAAACTATTCAGATGACTCAGAAGGCTACAGCTATGGGCAACTGGTGATTGGCAGCTTCATCATGACAACACGCCTGCTCATGCATCATGTCTTATGCAGAGCTTTTTTGTGAAATGTCAAATCACCCAGGTAACTCAGAACCCCCAGAGCTCAGATTTGGCACCTTACAACTTCTGGTTTTCCCCCAGACTAAAAGCACCCTTGAAAAGGAAGAGATTTCAGACCATCCATGAGATTCGAGAAAATATGAGGGGCCAGCTGATGGCAATTGGGAAAACTGTGAGGTCCCAAGGTGCCTACTTTGAAGAAGACTGAGGTGTCATTGTCCTATGTACAGTGTTTCTTGCTTGTATCTTGTATCTTCTTCAATAAATATCTCTGTTTTTCATAGTACATGCATGTATACCTTCTGGGCAGATGTTTGGACAATGATTTTCCAAGAAAGAAGTAACAGCATGTTCATACGACAAAGCAGATTAATGAATAAAATCATTACTCAGAAAGTCAAACTACATGTACTACATGTACCCTAGCTCATAGATGCTTGATACCTCTTAATCTCTAAGCCTCAGTAGCACCTTTTATTGTATTATATCCCTTAGAAAGATATCATGGCACAGATCATGCTCCTTGGTGACTATCAGTTTACATGTTTAAAAATCACTTATTTGGGAATGAAAAGTTTATTATAGGTGATGAACTGTTTGGAATAATATCAGTCATCTTGGATTACATAGAAATAAAAGTTTTGCTCTCCTCAGAGCTGTGAAGCAAAGTCAATTGCAGATATGAGAATAATTTCTGATAATAATTTCATGCATTCCCCCCATACCTTCATGATTTAAAAGAAGATGGATTGCAAAGCACCAAAATATAGAAAGAAAAATGCCTCCTCTCTAAATCTTGTCACATAAGATTTCTATGGAAACAGTCTGGGATTAATATAAGAAGGGTCCAAATTTATATCCGACCTGGTTATGGTCACATGAGAATATCTCAAATGTATTTACAAAAGAAAAAAAAAGATCTAAGTGATGAGATTTATTTATCAAATTGTACATTCCTGTTTGAATGTTTTAAAAACTGGGGAGAACCAAGATGGCAGCAGAATAAGCAGAAGCTACACTCACCTCCTCCCAGGACAAAACTGAAATTAAACCAAATTATAGGACAATCATCCTGAATAACCAATCGAAGGCTAGCTGAAAAGAAGTCTTATAACCAAGGATTTACAAAAGAAGTGACATTGAGACTGATAGTAAGGGCAGAAATGAAAAATGGGCTGGCCCTGCTCTCAAAGGTGGTGGCTAAGGTTCTACAGGGATATCTCAGCTGTGCAGGGCAGGTGGAGGGGGAGATCCCCCTGTGAATCATGGGGTCTAAACACCAAGCTTGGCTCCATAACCCAGACCACCAGTGCCAGGACGAGGCACTCACGTAACATCTGCCTGTGAAAACTAAGGAGTTTCTGTCCGCCAGGGAGAGACAAAAGTCCCCTAGAGACAGAGGTACCCTCTTAAAGAGCCAACACTCAAAGTTTCATTTGCAGCCACTCACCTGCAATTTAGAGTCACATGAGAAGAGTCTGGAGTTTGAGGCTCTGGGGAGAATGCTGAAGGGACAGCTGTCAGGATCTTTGTTCTGAGTCATTCTCTCACAATGCAGACACCATCTTTCTTGGGTGGAGCACTCCCCTCCCTGTGTTATCAGCCTGGGGGAAAGCAATAGCTAGCCCCACCCTCTGGACTCCCTCTAACCCCACTCTACAGAGCTTATGCCCTGCTGAGGAATCAGTTGCCTTGGACAGTGCATAGAGTTCCAAGCAGACTCAGAGGGCATCATGATAATTGTGTGTCTTTGGTACTGGGGCCATTGCTCCCACTTCCCTGTAAACTTGACTGGTGCTTCCCCATCATGGGAGATCTGCTAGAATCACCCTCTAGGCTTTAGGCAACCCCACCCTCCTGGCAGAATCTGAGACAGACTGAGTTGTGTGGCTCTAGAACAGGGACAATTTTTCCCATGCACACCCAATTGGAGCAGAGCCCTCTACTCATATGGCCAAATCTTGATCTGTTTGGGCCTGATAAACTTGGCTGGCCTCACTCTGATGATTCCCTGAGACCTCACATCCAACACAAAGGTGTGCGAACTACCAGTAAGTGGCAGTTAGACTTGGTATAGCTGGAGACTTTTGCTGGGTGGCCTCAGATCCAGCACTGGCACTGAGTTTGAACCTGTATTAATCTGGTGAACATGACTTGCCTCTACCTGGTGACTCACTGAGAACCTACCTCATGCAACTTGAGTACTGCCAGAGGCTTTTAGTGACAGAGTCCAACAGGCAGCCAGTAGGCAGAGGCATGTGGAGGTGAATCTTAGGGTGCCTTGGGACTTTTGCTGACCTGCCCCCAGGCCTGGTGTTGGTAAAGCCAGCCTTGGTGCATACCTTGGTTCTGTCACAGGTGGCGCACGTAACCAGGTTCTTAGTGATCGGGACAAAGAATTGAGCCGAACACACGGAGTTTTTAGTATAAAGAAAGAGGGAAGATTTATTAAGCAATAGTACACTCCACAGAACTTGGGAGCA